>JAUNZO010001179.1:0-19237 GCA_031894775.1 Chloris gayana | reverse complement strand
CACTACCGGAATCCAGCGAGTTGCCGTGTGCCCGCGGCACACGGCGAAGGTACCTAAACACACGGCAAATAGTTCTGCCGTCGGTGGCCTACGGCGAAGGCTCGACGGCGGATGGAGTAGACGGCAAATCAGCCTTCGCCGTGTGCCAAAGCACGGGCTCACGGCGAAGACTTTGCCGTGAGCCACATTCAGCACACGACAAAGGTAACAGTACCGTCACGTCACCTTCGCCGTGTGGCGACCGCGAAGCACACGGCGAAGACTCGGTCCTTTGCCGTGTGCCCGGTGGCGCGGCACACGGCGAAGAATCGGTCCTTTGCCGTGTGCCAGGTGGCGTGGCACACGGCGAAGACTCGGTCGTTTGCCGTGTGCCCGGTGGGGTGGCACACGGCGAAGTCCTTTGCCGTGTGCCAGGTGGCGTGGCACACGGCGAAGACTCGGTCACTTTGCCGTGTGCCCCTTCCGGCACACGGCAAAGCGACCAATATGAATTCCCAGTATGGTCACTTTGCCGTGTGCCGGGCCTCGGCACACGGCAAAACGACCATCTGCATCCATATTTTTTTCTGTTTTTTTAGCCCCGGATACCTCATTTAACATTTCAAATAGAACATATATCAAACACAGTAGAAATATATCACATCATCATCAATTCATCGCACATATCATCGCACAACACATATATCGCAAATAAAACATATATCATCCGTTTGTCTCACAACATCACAAATATCGTCACAAACAACACATATAACATTCATAGGCCGTCAACGAGTACAACAAACCATGATTTCACGGATGTGGGTCGAAGGGTGGTGGCTCGCACGTCGGTGGGCCGAAGGGTGAGGGCTCGAACGGCGGCACTTGTGGAAACAACTGCTGCGGGGGCAACGTAGGTGACATGTTCACCGATGCATTCGATGCCGCCGATAGGTTCTACAAAAAGTAGAAAAGTTTGCAAACCAGAGAATACTCATTTTAGTTAAGATTGTAAGTTTCTACAATATCTAATTCTCTAGGTTATCTTAGTCTCTAAGTAATTATAAATTGACCAATGTTTCTTGATTACCCGAGGAGTGACTGGAAACATATGAGACATAGTTGGAGGCGAGTGGCGGTGGTCGTCCTGCTGCCAACTCAGCTTGCATTTGGGCAATGTAAGCAAACAAGTTGGCCATATCCCCCTGCTGTCGCGCCGATTCCTCCTGTCGCTGCCTTCTCTCTTCGGCGAGCTCGGCCTACAAAAGTTTCCATTGAACTGTTACAATGCGGTGATAATACATGATTAGAAATTGAATAATTGTTTAGTGAAGCAGAAATAACCTCAAGTCTCTGCACTTGCAGCTCTGCGACGGTCCGGCGTGGACGTATAGGCGGGGCGATGGCTGGGTCCCTCGCTCGAATACGTGAGAGGGTGGGGCAACCGCTCGTGTCCACGAGTGCCGTCGCCTATGATCAACCGGCCATGCTTCTTGCCTCCTCCCGTCCTCATGGCCACCTCGGCATCAATAGGGTGGGCGGTCGGATCCCACTCCGAGCCATAGAGTTGCTTACCCACCTCCGTATATGCGGTGATACGGGAGTAGACGGAGGGGTTGCTGTAAGCCGAAGGAGGGTTCTCGGGGTCGTAGCTGGCACTGAGTAGCCTTTTCCGGTGGGCCATAGCCCAGCCCACGAACTCGGGACACTCGGCACCTCCATGTGACCGGGACTGCAAACAAAATAACAAGTTCATTACTATTTATGCATAATTATGAGATAAAACAAATAAATGACTCTGCATACCCATCGAGCTCTGTACTCCTCGTTGCTAAGGCTGCCCTGGTGGTGCGATGGACCAGGCATCAACGCACGTCGGGCTCGGCCAGCGTTATGCATCTCCTCCCACTCGGGTGAGAACCACTTGTCCACTATGCGTTCCCAGCACAAATCGTCATTACGGCACCACGGCGCCGGCACCTACACGGGACAAATGAGAGACGTAAAAAAATCAAATAAAGCAATGCATTAAATCGAAGATAACTCTATATTTACTCGTAAATATTGCTCCCGTGTGAGCTTCACGAGTCCTAGCCGCATCTTTGGTTATCTTCTTACGGAGGATATGGCCATAGTAGTTAATGACGCACTGAATTTGCGCCTCGTAGTGCATGTCCTTCACGAGCTTTCGACATCGATTGTTAGCCACAACCTTAGCCATCTCCTCGTACCCTGGCTCACAAGTGTAGAATTCCTGCATGTAGACATAATGTGTTTAGTTCTTATTGCATAAGTGTACAATGAATGGAATGAATGAAGTGTAGAGCGAGAAAGACTTACCCACAATTCGACACCACTCGATCCGCCTTGTTGACGGAGCACCTGTTGAATGCGTCGATTTGCTCGGTGGCGACGCGGTAGTGCTCCCAAGTCCACGCTGGCTCGTACCTTTCACCAATGTGAACCTGACCCGGGAAGTGCTGCTCGACCAAAGCACCAAGGACGGCGTTCACCTTGCGTTTATGACTACCGGGGTAATCAATTTCCAACTCCTGCGAAAAGTGATTATGAAAAAATATTAGTTAGATATTAATAAAGATTTTCACATTATCAAATGAAGGAAGTAGTTAGAAGTTACTTACGATGGCATTACTGGTCGAATAACCGGTCGCGTGGACAAAGGTATCGGCCCGTCGGGGAGTCTCGTAGGACCCCGCAGCCACACGATGAGGCTGCTGCTCCGCCTGCTCCCCCTCTTGCTCCTCCCCACCCTCACCCTCATCCTCACCCTCCTGCCCGTCCCCCTCCTCCGACTCTCCCTCCTGCCCTCCCCCTCCTCCAGAGCCCCCTCTTCCGAGTCCCCCTCCTCCTCCTCCTCCCCCTCCTCCTCCTCTCGCCTCCGGCGGGGAAGGTGGTGCTACGGACCTACTCCGAGTCACTCGACCCTTAGTGCCACCGCTCCCGGTGCACTTAGAGCGACTCGCTCCCGCTGCCCTTGGGACCACCCTTCCCCCGACCCAAGCCTCGTGTGGACCCGAGTGGTACATCCGAGTCCGGCATCTGTCTCCTCCAAACGGACGTGCACTCGTCGCTGCGGCACACCTCCCACCATCTTTGTCCGGTCACCTGGAATTAAAAAGTCGGAAAAACAGTTAGCACATATGAAATAAGTAAGACATAATTAGAAACATACATATAAAGAAATATATTATTTAAGACATAATAGTAGCTTACATTTATTAGAAATAATCATCCCAATCGGGATTAATTGGATCGTCCGACTGATCATCACTATCATACATGTCGAGATCACATTCGGCACATGCTGCGGCGGAGGAATGACCTCATGAATGCCTAATTGTAAATTCTCAAGTAATTTTAAGTCCTTCGGATTGGAAACTACATCTCCGATGTCCTCGTCATCACCTCTTTCATCATCCTCGACATCAACCCTTTCATTATCCTCGTCTACTTCCATTTCCATTGCTCCGGTTAGGTCTATCTCAAAACGCCCTTGTAACCCAACTTCTTGAAAGAATTCTCCGTCATATGTTTTAGGGTCCATATTGTAATCTTCATTATTTGGGACAGGTAGTCTACCGTGTGGCGATACCTCGTGCACAACGTCCCACCCTAGAAGACGTTCGTCGGTTTTGCACGGGTATGAGAGATAATACACTTGAGTTGCTTGTTGAGCCACGATATAGACATCGTCTCCTGCATAGACGGATGATTGTCGAATTTCAACTAGTCCAATACTAGGTGTCCGTCGTACTTGGTTAGGATCAAACCAATGACATTTGAATACGACGGGCTTCGGAGGTTTGCGACCAATGAATGAGAGTTCGTATATTTCTTCAATTATTCCATAGTACTCGACCCCATCATCGGCTTTCGTACAAACTTGGAAATTTGTTGTCCTCCGATTGGGCCGACTTTCATCGTATCTTTTAGTGTGAAAGCGATATCCATTTACGTCATAGGCGTTGTACGACATTACCCTATATTCACATCCATTTGCTATCTGTCTCGACTCGCGATCATTGACGCATCATTTCGGCTCTTTTGTTTGAACCAAGAAATGAAATCCGGCATTCCACGACCCGCGCCCTTTTTAAGAAGGGCATCAACATCTTGAGGAGTCGGTGCCCTATTTCTCTCGCAGAATTGTTGAGTAAATTCTCTATACAAAAGAAAATCGAGAGAAATTAGATGCATATTAGTGACTATCTCGTTATAAATACTATAGTGCAATATCAACTTACTGTAAGTATGGCTGCACTTCAGAAAGGTTGGTCAACACATACAACATGATAGTGCGGAACTCTTCATGTTTCAAGGTCTTAGGAGTCCCACCACTTGCACTTCCAAGTTGCCCTACGAATAGGCTGAGATTGCAATCATTTTCGTTAGCATTGTAACGAGGGGGTGGATTGTGCACGCTTGGAAGGGTCTCGAGCATAGTATTTTGATGTGAAGTTTGACACCTCTTCACTACAATATGCCTCTGCCATGGAGGCTTCAATTTTGCACTTGTTTTTACATTTGGTTCGAAGAACCTTTAATTGTCTCTCAATTGAATAGCACCAACGACCATGCACAGGTCCACACATTCGTGCCTCATGCGGGAGATGCAAAATCATATGCTCCATCGGATTAAAAAGCCGGGGGAAAGATCTTCTCCAGCTTACAAAGCAACACGGGAGCCATTTTTTCCATTTCTGCTATCACGGTTCGAGATAACTCCTTAGCACAAAGGGTGCGAAAAAAATAGCTTAACTCTGCAAGCACTAGCCACACATGGTCGGGAAGGTAACCTCGAACCATGAGCTGGAAGAAGGCGTTCAATCCATATGTGGTAGTCATGACTCTTCATCCCATTGACTCGCATAGTACTTATGTTCACACCCCTCCTCAAATTCGCTGCATACCCGTCGGGGAACATTAAAGTTTTCATCCATTCTAATACTTCCTTTCTTTGGTATCTCTTTAATACAAAATCGGCTGCAGGCTTTTTCCATCTTTTGCCGTCTTTAGGAGACGGAATGTCGACCTTTGGTCTATTGCATAAGCTAGCTTGATCCACTCTAGCCTTAACGTTGTCCTTAGTCTTACCAAGAATGTCCATGATTGTAACCCAAAGTGCCTCGGCGACATTCTTTTCAGTATGCATCATATCTAAAATATGTGGAAGAAGAATGTCAATCATATACGGCAGCCTCCACGGACCCGAAATCCGAGTCCATGCATGCTCCTCACCATATCCTTCAAAACCACCACCGACCTTTTCCTTGAGCGCGTTTAATTGCTCAAGAATTTCGGCACTCGTCAATATATGTGGCGGGGGTTCTTCAACCATCACACCTTTTGTAAAGTTCTTTTTGTCCCGTCCGAATGGATGACCCATAGTAAGGAACTGTCGGTGTTTGTCAAAAGCAACGTACTTGCCACCATTCGTCAACCAAAAGAATTTGACAACCGACTTGCATACCGGGACATGGAAACCTCCCGTGAACACACCAGTCGGAAAAATTCCATATGCCGGATGGTCATGCATGGAGTACATGTACCACACTTTCATTTTGAAGTTCCTCTTTCTAGCCCTGTCGTATGTCCATACCCCAACATTCCAAGCATCAAGCAACTCATCGATCAAAGGCTCCATGTACACACTCATTTTAGTCCCTCGGATGTCCAGGAATTATCAACGACAAGAATATGGTTTGTGCTTTAAACATGATGCCGGGAGGGAGATTGAGAGGGATAACAAACACTGGCCAACAAGTGTATGGGGCAGATGACATTCCATAAGGATTGAATCCATCTCGTCGCCGATGCAACCCGTACATTACGAGGATCCTCGCCTTCTTCAGGATGTTGCCCGTCAAAATGCTTCCATGATTCACCATCGGCTGGATGTACCATATTCTCGGGACGATATCGTTTGCCTTCTTTGTGCCATGTCATCTGTTTTGCGGTCTCCTCGGTCATGTAAAGGCGTTGAATCCTCGGTACGAATGGAAGGTACCGTAGGATTTTCATGGGGATTTTGAGTTGCCTCTTATGACCATCACCGGAATCTACCTCAATGAACCCGGAGGAATTACATTTAGGACAATAATTTTTTTCTCGAGTTATCTTTCCCGAATAAGACGCATCCGTTAGGACGGACATGTATCCGCTCGTACGGCATCTTAAGTGCACGAAGGAGCTTTTGAGACTCATACATGTTGCGCGGCGATTGTGACCACTCGGAAGCAGAGCTACCAAAAACCGTCAACATATTATCAAAGCCGTCTCGATCGATGCCAAGCTGAGATTTTAAAGCCATTAGTCGTCCGACAAGCATCCAGTTGAGAAACATCCGTATGGTCGTGAAATGGTTTCCGTGCCGAAGACAACATGTCATAATAGGCTTTTGCGGTAGGCTCGGCGGCTCCTCCCCAACATGGCTAGGTCCTTCATCAAAGTGGGCGTGATGAAAATCATCTAACATGTCTCCACATCCGGCATCGTAATCATATTCTGCGATGCGTTGCCTCACGACCTCGTCCCTAGCTCGATGGGCTTCACCATGACGAGATCCAACGGGTGTAGTTTGCCATAAATCCATTATTGCAAATGTGTTGACCCATTTTTAATTGTGTTTGATATGTCTTGTTCTCACACCCGGCACATGGGCACATTGCTCTACCCCGTCCCGATTGAAATGCCTTTTTCAAGAATTCATGGACCTTGTAAATGAACTCATTCGTATAGTCACGCTTACCGCGCCATCCCGTGTACATCCAATCACGACTATCCATCCTTTAACATAGCGCAATAGGTGTTATAGAAATCATATATAGCTACGCGATACCTATCATGCCCTAATAGGTAAAGATAGGTCCTAATCCCACCCGAGGATGTGTACATGGGTAAGCTTCCATGCTCCACTCCTATCCGAGACAGAATTTCGGCAGCACCTCCCGCTGTTCTCCAAATACACGTCCTATTAAGGAGATTGTGTATCCGGAGAACAACAGGGGTGATGCCGAAACTCTATCTCGGATAGGGTGGAGCATGGAAACTAACCCCATGTACACATCCGCGGCTGTCCAAAAACGTGGACAATTCGAAACGGATACGGTTGTAGATATGCAAACCAAAACATATTTCCAACCGTATCTTTTTCGAACGGGAGACGCCTAACTAGGTTACGCGACCTAACAACATGATATGAAATGAGGGGTCATGTTGTCTCACCTTACTATACCGTGAAGCGACGAGTCAACAATAACGTCACTATGAAAAGCTTCTCTGCAAGAAGAAAAAAATTATTAGTATCAAATAAAAATTTTGCCAGAACCTGTCCTAAATATTATAGTAAGGAACGGCGCGATGACCGACATTCACATTCAATTCCATACAAAATTCGGCACCTACAACCTGTAATAAAACAACGACTTCATGACCGACATCCATGACAAATTCCATTCACCAAATTGTGTTTTCTATTTTACTATCACCAAATTGTGAACATGCATACATACATGGGAAAATATGGTGACAATCGTATTTACCGGCGCGAGGCTGGTGCAAGGACGCCGCGCGGATGCGTGGCACTCGGAGGCGGCGGGTCCGGAACGCGCGGACAGACGCCGCAGGGCGGGCGGCGGGTACGGGGCGCGCGGCGGGCGCAGGCCCGTGGACGGGCAGGCGCGCGGCGGCGAGGACGCGCGGCGAGCGCGCGGACGGGCGGGGCACGGACCCGCGGTCGCGCGGGCGACGTGCGCGCGGTCGCGCGCGGCGGGCGGGCGCGGACCCGCGAGTCGCGCGGGCGGGCGGGCGACGTGCGCGCGGCGCGGCGGCCCGCGCGGGCGGCCGCACGGACACGCGCACGGGCGGGCACGGCGGGGCGCGCGGGCGGGCGCGGGCCCGTGGACGCGCAGGCGCCCGCGGCGAGGAGGCGCGGCGTGCGCGCGGACGAGCGAGGCGCGGGCGCGGCGGGCGCGCGGGCGGCCGCACGGACGCGCGCGTGGGCGGGCGGCGTGGCGGGCGGCACGCGCACGGGCGGGCACGGCAGAGCGCGCGGGCGGGCTGCGTGGCGGGCGGCGCGCGTGCGGCAGGCGCGGCGGGCGCGCGGATGGGCGGCGTGCGCGCGCGGCGAGCGCGCGGGCGGTGGCGTGGCGGGCGGCGTTGGAGAGCGGAAGAGTGAGAGAGAGAGTGAGCCGGAGAGTGGAAGAAGGAAGAGGCGCCAACGGCTAAGGAAAGGCACGTTTGCCGTGTGCCGTAGATCTAGGCACACGGCAAAACTTGCCGTGTGCCTAGATCTACGGCACACGGCAACGTCCCCGTTACCGTGTGTCAACACCTTGGCACACGGCAAACATGTGATTTTGCCGTGTGCCGGTCCTCCGACACACGGCAAACACACATGTTTGCCGTGTGCCAACGTGTTGACACACGGCAAAGTTAATTTCATTTTGTTATATATTTGATAAATATAACGTTAATTTTCGATTTTAAGACCATAATCAGGTGTGAATCAAATAAGTTTCTATTTTTCAATACAGAAACCTATTATTTCATGTACTTATAGTTACAAATAAATGATGTTTTCAATTAAACTTATATTTCAAAATAGTTCTTGCATGTACGAACATTTACCTCATCATTGATAATTAATCTATATGAACTTCATAGCGTTATGAACATCGTATTTGATGACATGCGAGAGAAACATCTCGACTATTTATCACATACTTAGAATATGATGAAATAGTAGTTATGACAAATTTCAAGAATTTCCAGCATTGTTTAAATTTTGTAGAATTTAAAAATTACTTCACCCGATGGTCGTTGAATGTTATATATATGCACGTGATATTCAAAATTTCATTTTTACAACTACGTATTGTCTTAACCTATACCTAGCATCAATATCGTGAAAATTATTTTTTTAACTAACCTTGGTCTATTATTTCATGCACTTGTAATTCAAATTTCACTTATTTCGGAAAAGCAGTTAAAAGTCAATTAATTTTACGTAAATATAGAAAAAATGGTGAGAAATGATCCAAATTGTTACATAGCCTACTAATGCATGTAATTAAGCTAACAAAAAGCTGTGGAGGTTAAACTTTAAAAAACGGCTGTAGTTTGCCGTGTGCCTCAGAGTTGACACACGGCAAAGTTGGTGTTTTGCCGTGTGTCGCAGGGAGACACACGGCAAAGAGGTGAATTTGCCGTGTGTCAACGTGGAAGCACACGGCAAAAAGTGGATGCAGTCACGGACCCGAACGGCGTTGGTATGAGCTGTGTATTTGCCGCGCGCTTGGCCTGTGACACACGGCAAAGTCTTATGTTTGCCGTGTGCTCCGATTCTGACACACGGCGAAGCTGCGGATGCCGTGTGCTGGATCTTTGCCGTGTGCTTGGCCGCCTGACACACGGCGAAGACGCGTTTCGCCGTGTGCCCGTCATCTGCCACACGGCAAAACGTCTGGCACACGGCAATATCCGGTTTTCCGGTAGTGAGTTACCACGACTCTTTGCATCCATGAGATAAGTATATGAGAACGAAGTGGTAGTTTTTTTTTTTTGAGATCGAAATGAAGTGGTAGTTACTAGCGACATATATGCACATGCCAGCTTAAAAGACAAATCGATCAGAAGAGAAACAACTGACAGCATTCAAGCATGCGTTTCAGTTGCTGGCTCAGCTTTTCAGCGGCTCTCGTCCTCAAATAACGGCGTTTTCTCAGAATGTGTACGATATAATTTTAAAACTTGATTATCATCATCTTGCATATAAGTGCATAAAAACGCTGGAGGCATAAGCATGATAGCGACTTAAATAATTCAGATGTTCAATTATATAGCCATGCATGCATCCATGCCGAGAACAGATGTGTTCCAGAACAAAATCTTTCTTTTCAAGGGTCAGCTCACATATCCCCCATTTGATTTTCAAAGATGGAATGATCGCAAAAAAAAAAAAGATTTTCAAAGATGGAAAGGTGCGGGCACATCCACTGCACGCCACTTCTTTAATTATGCAAAGAAGTTACAAAGTTTTTCCATATGGATGCCATGGATCCATGTGTGCATCTTTTCTTTTTTTGTCATTAGCTAGAGTGTACATCTCTATTGATATCTTTTCTTTTTTTGTCATTAGCCGAGTGTATTTTGTATGGCACTCGACAAAGACACTGTTTGCCGAGTGCCCGAGTAAAAACACTCGGCATACTTGGATTTTCCCGTAGTTAACAGGGTCGATGCGTTTTTCTGCATGCATAGTGTATAGCCAGTTAATGTACGTGTATGTTATAGCTGCAAATATGAACACTATTGGCACGAGAGAACATATTCTTCATGGGTAGAAATTATGATGAGATATTCTTGATGGGCACACCAGACCACAGCATATATCAGGTTTCTTGCTTTTGATTACTATATAAAGAGTGATGGGCGGAACTGTTGGGACACAAGAGTGGGAACAGAGATCCAAAAGAGCAAGACTTACATGGTGGTGAGGGTTCAGCTCTGGTAGCCAAGGATGACTTGCCTGTGGTGTGTCCTTTCCAAAGGATCAATCCGCAGATAATGAGGCTTTGAGGGGCCTCATGGGCAGTCTCCTTGGCTAGCCTGAGTGGCCCTTATCGCTCATGCTAGACTTGCATCTTTACGTAAATTCTGAAAAGTACTCATGGAGCTAGAGCGCTGAGGGGATTTGCGCTTGCATTACGTATATAGTTATTTGAGCAGTATTATTCAACGCTACAAATTATTAGTTCATATTTATTCAGTTTGCAGCTACCTAGCCTTTTCTTCCTCTGCAGATATTGGAATAAATTCTGACCTCGTAGATTATAAGATATGCACAACCGTTATTCAGTTAGATATATCCATTCTGAGTATGTATGTGTGATGTCATCATCGTGAGTTAATATCTCTATGAAGTTACTCGGCAACTGGTTGAATGGATCAAAGAAGAGGCACGCTTGTGGGTAGCAGCCGGTGCCAACAAGCACCTCGGTAGTTTGATGATGTGAGAGTAGGTTTTAGTTTTCTTTTCCATAGTATTCTGTAATATTTAAATTTGTAACGACTACCGGCGACCACCAAAAAGTGGATTTGCATTGTGTACGGTCTTCAAATAAAACTTAATAGAAAGATATGCAACTGTCCTGCATATTCTAGAAAAAGGGTCTCGATGAAATTCATCACCTTTCATCAGCTCTCCGGCTTCAGTTTCTTTTCCCTGGGTGCATGATCAGATCATCGATGAAATGAGTACATCCCGGACCTTGGTTGAATGGTAAAGGACATTGCGAAGAATGTGTACTTCAGCTTTCCAACATAGATACCGGAGAAGAGAAGATACATCGGATTCAGATGGACACTACTTCTTTCGCACAGGTAGAACAAGCGCAGAGTTTATACATGTATTGTGTTCTGCATGATAGCATGAGAAAAAATGAAGGAAAAGTCTACGAGTACTAAGATTTGATTACGTAGCAACTACAAACAACCTTCTCTCATCAGTGCACTTGACCACGCTGTCGTCCCCTTCTTTCATGTATGCGAATGTAGTGATTTGTATACATATTCTGAAATCAAATGAAAGGGGCTCAAATGTATGACTATTTACATTTGTTGAAATACGACAAAGTTTAATTAATAGAAGAATTCCGTTCAACGTCTGAAACTTACTGCACAACGCCAAGTTGCTCCATTAGGCTGAGTTGCGTAACAGGTAGTACATATGCTGTGCGTCGAATTGGGGAAGACATCCAACACATGAGAAACTTGTTGTGTATGTCAAAACTGTTTTTTTTTATATATACTCCTTTCTCTTTTATGTATTGTTGCAGGACTGATGCTTCCTATCATGATTTTTATTCTGGACTTGGAATCTATAAATTGTATTGATGCGAAGGCACTCACAACGCAGTGTCAAAGTCCACTGGCTGGGAGGGTGCCCACCAGGGTTCGAACCCTGGTGCCGCACCAGTGACCCGAATATCACTCTGGGAGTCTCTTTCGGTGTGTTTCCAATCAAAAAAAAAAGAAATTGTACTGATCATGATCAATGGTCTCTACAAATCTAGGCTAAAACCAACATCACTGATTCAGCAATCCATGCTGAAGCTTTAAGCTTGAATCTCAGAGCAATCATTTGGTCACATTTGCAGCTTGAATATTGTATGTTTCTTTTAGACTGTGAGTCACTAATCTCTTTTATTCATCATCCTTCAAGAGGCTTACCTGATTGGAGTTTTCGCCATGCTATGGATGATACAATTTGTCTGAAGAAGACTCAAAGCAAAGTCATGTACATTCCTAGAGCTCAAAATCTCATTGCAGATTCTTTAGCCAGGAATTTTCATGACTCCTATCAAGATGTCCGCTCTTTCAAATGTAATAATTTCAGGCACGTTGAAGGGTGTCCTTTAGAACGGAAAATATATAATATCCTTCATGGGCCTTCATATGTACTGTTACTTGTGTTTAATTTTAACTATAGCCCGTATGGGCGTTTTAACCTTAAAAAAAAATTCTTCAAGATATAACTGAAGAAATACTACCAGTCACAAAATTGTCTATTGGAGAAAAGTTTATGTGATATTCAGACAAGTTAATCAACACCAAGAAATTACAGTATGTAACTAATTAACTCCTAAACCAAATCTTTTGGAGGTTGCCTCATGCATTAATTCATATCTACTTGAAATAATTAGGTCCAAGTCAACAGAACATATATAAAAAGGCAGCACATTTCTGAAAGTCAGCGTTGCAGCCATTTGACAAGATAAGCAGGAACTTCCCATTTCCAAATCCGTCATCCATCTATATGCAGATAGGACATCATATATTTGGTCAGTCTGTGAATGCATATCTGATATGATTCCCAAGTCAATCATATTCTCATTTGTTTTCAGGCCAATAATTGTTCGATCAAGACAGCATTATTTGGCAATAACTTGACTCCATGCTAGATTCTTCAGCCAAGGTCAATGCAAGTGGCCCTTGTTGCAATTCCAATGACAGATATAGGCCAATGAAGCCACGAGGGACATCCAAATTTCCAATCATTTACAGGAATATATTCTGTATATATCGTTTCTTTTTCCTTCTTTTTTAGATAATATACACTACAACAATAACATACTGTAGCGGCGTTGTACGGACTTTCGTAGCGGCACAACAAAAGATACCCGCCGCTACAGTTCCGAAATGATTTATAACGGCGGTTTACAATACATACTGCCTTTAAAATTGATTTTTAACGACGGGTCATTTTTAGCGGCGGGTGACAATATGGGCCGCAGTTAAAAACTGATTTTTAAAGACGTACCGTGTTTTAGCCCGCCGTTACAATTGCTACACCAGCCAAACAAAATCAGCCCACCACAAACGCTATAAAATAAGAGAAACCCTATCTCGTTCTCATCCCTCACACCCCACCACCCACCAGCCGGCTCATCTCTCTCCCTCTCTCTCTCTCTCGGGCCCGCGCCGCCTCCCTCCCCCTCCGCCGCCGGCGCATCTCACGGTGGTGCGGCGCGGCCCGACGCGCGAGGGCGGCGGCGGCGCGGCACGGCCCGATGCGCAGGGCGGCGGCGGCACGGCCCGACGCGCGAGGGCGGCGGCGGCGCGGCTCCCCACCACGCGGCTTGGGGGCGGTGGTGCTCCTCCAGGCGGCGGTGCTGGCAGCTGCGTTGGGGTGCGGATCTGGCGGTGCGGGAAGGTGGACGGGCGGGGCTGGCTGCACGGGCCGGCCCGGGCCGCCCGTGGGCTTTTTTTGTTTGCCCATGGAATAGTACTCGGCGGGTGATGTTTTCACCCGCCGTTACCTTGTTTTCTTTAGCGACGGTGTGCGATTTTGCGCCGGTAATATGTTCTTTTTTTAGCTACGGAGACGTAGCGGCGGGCCGATCTGCCCGCCGCTGTAGGCCCGTTTGGCCCGCCGCTATAGTGGGTTAGTCCGGTAGTGATAGAACCATAAGTTTCCGACCTCAGAAAAGCACGCACCTAGCCTGGTTTTGTTTTATTTCCTTTATTACAATAGTGGTTAGTTTGCATACTAACAATGAGCGACAATTAAATAAATCAAGGAGGTTCCAGCCTATTATTAAAACGTCACCCATGTGAAGCAAACAACTCCAATGCAGTCGTCTCAGCACTGCACTAACTTCATGGATGTGGCCTCTAGTTTCCTCAAGCTGCAACAGCGCCCAATACCGTAGCCATTATACTCCCCTAAACAATGTATATTTAACATTATCAAAACAAAAGCAAGCTTTTTTTATGGGAAGCTTTTTTAACACATGGTTACTCCTTAAGGAACCCTCTCTCAATCTCCAACCCCCTCCATCAGATAGTACTACATGGTTACTGTCCTCTGAACATAGAAAACTTAAGAAAATTATTTTATAATGTGACCAAACATAAAGCTAGCCCTGATACGTATGGGTCTATACCTTGTCCATATCAGTTGATTCCTGTGCAGCAGATAACATAAGTTGATTCATGCTCTCCTCTATGCATACTTATATTTCACAAAAAGGAGATACTATGCAGAAGATTAGACCGAAGTTTTGAAATGCTAGCATCCAGAAAGATATCCTGATAGTGATTGCCTGATTGGTATGAAAAAGTTGTCAACCATGGCATGAAAGCTATTAGTTCAGTCAATGATCCAAAGACAAAAGGATTTTTGTTGTTTTGCGATGAGTGTTCCATCGGACTAGATTCAGGCATATTTCAGCATCAGAAAACTCCCTTTGTTTAGAGGGCCAAAAATGTTCTCATTGCGCAAGAGCCACGGAATTTTTCATTTTTCGTATATATGTAAATTAAAGTTGCACAGTTAGTGTCCGGTCAGGATGTGCGCTCACTATTGTTGACATCTACCCGCATTTCCAGCAAAACCATGGAAGTTTGGCATATATATAATAAAGTTGGAGTATATTCTGGTAAAAGATGGTATGCACCATGCAAAGATCATAAAATGCATTTTCTAAGAGGTGTATATGTGTTGGATGGAACAAGCAATGAAGCAAATGCATGCCAACAAAAAGCAACTGATCAAGGCGATAAGGAGAGGGAAAGCTTTACATGGATATAAGGGCTTGCCTATAATAGCCAAGCATGGCTTACCTTTGTCTATTGTACTCAAAAGTAGGATCAGTCATATCTATGAATGCATTTATTCTAACTAATAACTTAGCCAGAAAGTATAAAGGTGATCGTCATAATTATTCCAATGTACGATCGATGTTTATGGCCCTTCACACTAAGTTAGGTACCATCAAACTGCGCATAGTGTTAGACAAACCTTGTGTTTGCTTCAGTTTTCTGTCGAGTGTCTCGGTAGCTACTAGCTAGGCAGTTAGTGTCTTTAATTTGTTTCAGTCAAAGCCTCAAAGGTAGTGAGCTAGAGTAGCGGCTTGAACCTGATGGTCATTAGAACCTTTTCGGTCCACAATACTGTCAAGTAGTTTTGAAAAACTACTGGCAAGTAGTTTAAGGATATTTTCGTAATTTCACCGATAATTAATAAATTATATTTTTCATAAAATATAATTTTGATATATGAACCACAACTTTATTGTATGAATAATAATGAACATTATTAACATCAAAGATTAATTAGATGACTGATTTTTATTTATATTATCACAAAAATAAAAAGTAATAATGATAAATCTATTGCTTTGACAATACAACCCTCAATATGGTAAATACTTGCCAGTAGTTGTCTATTCCGATCTCAGATCCGTTGGATCAAACTACTGCCAAGTAGTTTTGGGAAACTACCGACTATTATTGTGGACTGAAAAACTCCTCGATGGTCATAGCTGCGAGTCACACGCGTCCACATAACCAGTTTAGTAGAGCACTAGCTCAGTAATCAGGTCAACTTTCGGGCATTGTTTCAGTTAGACTATATGTTACCGATGAATAAATAGAAAACATTGCAGCTCCCGCGTAGCACAAAAATTCACCTCTCCAAACTCGGTTTATTCCAATACATACTATATTCAGAAAAAATGAAAATACTTGGGTTTGGCTCTCTCGTGATCTCGTCTAGGTAAACAGCATTGGCAACTGGCAATTGTAGCTCCTATTTTCACCAATTAAAAGGATATGTTAACTCGTGTTATGCAAGACATTATTTACACATACTGTACGCTGAGCTGACTACAGGCTATATAATATGCAACTTGAGCGGTCACTCTGTTAAGCTCCGAGCTGCTAGTTTTGTGTGGCTTGCTCATATATTTGAGGGGCGCGGAGAGCTATGGTTCGAGGTTAGGATTTTATCTCCCGCATCTATCAATAGAAGAGTGAAATAAGTGAGAATTTGGAGCCTCCGATCCCAACCTTATTGCCTCCCACCTCTACAGCCAGCATCTTTATAGAGAGGGGTGAATAAGAGGCTCCAAATTGCAAAGAGCTAGACAGGGCAGGGGGAACTGAACAATGGACATAAAGATGTTCATTCTAACCCATGTTTAGTAAGATTTACATGTAAAAAAATGTTAGTAACTTGAACTAAGAGATAGGGAGGAACTGAACAATTAATGGATATAGGTACAATAGAAAATCGTAAAGCAGAAAAAACATGTATGAAACATGTGATACAAATTTGATGTTTTTATTAGGTTATAACGGGGCTTCAATTCATAGGTTCGTCCAAGGTTAGCAGAATCTCACAACCAACCCTACTCACTTTCTTTGCTTGCTATTGGTTGCATTTACTCAAGTTATTACATGGTGTATGTGCATATATTGGCATATGAGGCACTTGTTCTTTGATATATTGATAATGATTCCATAGGTTACTAACAAGCTGGTAGGACAGCTGATTTTGAAGTTAGGACAGCTCCTTTATTTTGGAAATATTGATGTTAAGAGGCTGATTATTATGCACACGAGGTGTTGGGTGAAATGCTCATGAGTAATTAGCTTGCTAATTTAATCACTTCATCTGCCCACTCACAATTTAGCATCTACATCTAATAATCATTGAGAATGAGGAGTGTTTAAATGCAAGTAATACTAAAATTAGTGAAGTAACAAAGATCATCAGGTTAGCCGAGTACCCTGTGTTGTGTCTTCTTAATTGACAACCTGATATGATGAAGATAGAAGGGTGTCAATCAAAATTATATACTTCTCTCAGTAATATAGGAAGCAAAAGGGCTTTAGGTATGAGCAACATCATAAAATCAATAAATTTTATGCACTCTAGGCTTCTCTAAGAGTAATTATTTTTCACAAAAGAAAAAAATAAAAATGAGGCAGAAGACTTGACCCAAACCTTTTTGCCACCATCATCCAGAAAGATATGCTCATGCACAGATCAAAGAGTATACATATATCTGAGTTCGACAATCATGAATGAAAACTGCCGGTGTAGCCAATGATCACAAAGCAACTGAACTTTCCGTCATTTGACGGAGAGACATACGATAAAAAAACTAGCCTTTAAGCATATTTCAGCATCAGGAATTCCTTTTTGGAGGGCCAGATGTCCTCATTTCCCGCGATAGAAGGAAATCTTAAATTCCTGCATATATGCTGACTAAAGTTGTGTGTATGGCCACATCAGGATAGGATGTGCTCACTATACTTGACATCAACTTGGGACGCGATTGGTTGGGCAGATATGCCCCAACAACCAGGCTGTCCCGATGCAACGTTGTTATGTTTGATTGTCTATAGTACTGGAAAATTTTATGCAAAGGGTACGCCATGCAATCACGCATGCGCGCAACTGATTAGTTGCCTGCCAATGTCTCTCTCACACTGAGCTCAGCCTGACTTGCGGGAAAACGAGATTGACTCTCGGGCCTTGCTTAGGCGCTGCTGGCCAGCAGTGGCCAGGCTGCCAAGAACCGAGTCATCAGGCTCGGCTGGGAAGACAACCAAATCTCCAGCGCAGCCATATACATTACTTGGTCCAATGCTGAGAATCAAATTATATCCACAATCTTTTGGCCCAATGGTGAGAATTGTCAATATGAAGCAATAGAGATTTTTTTTCATGGCAGTGGTGGCAAGATGAATACGCCATCATCCATGGAGAATAAGGTACTCCAACCCTTCCTTTGTCTCATTGTGGTTCTTCACAACCATGGCGGTGAGCTAGTGAGAATTAATTTTCCGACGGCATCTGTCTATATGTCGGCTAGATTTGTGTTCTTCCACGACGAATATGATGAAGGAAACGACGATGGGTTCGACAACGGGCTCAATGGCGGCAAGTTCATCGTGTTTGCGTGTGAAGGTTTAGCAGTTTACTCCTCTTTGACAAAAGAGATGGGTGTAAGGATGGAAGTGATGGATGGTGAGATGGTCATGTTTGTTCAGATCGGAGTTTTTGTCCGTGACATATCGGTTTGGGATGATGATACTAGATGACGGACTTTATCATTTTTTCAAGGTTTCTTGTGTCCCATTACCAGTAGAGTTGAAGTAGTTTGGATTGCTTTTGGAATCAGGGAATGTAATCTGCGTCAATAATAATGATTTTTTTTCAAAAAATGATTTGAGGAACAATTACCGATAGTTATATCGGCCAAAAGGAAAAATAATCACCTGAAATCACAAGTGATGAATCCAAAATGAAGCTGATAATTAAATATTTCACCATATGAAAGTATATCCACGAACAGAAAACCATTATAGTAAGCTTTTTTCATCTACCGGATATAGGCATGTTCCATGAAAAATATACAATATGATCACAAATTACTACACCATAAGGCCGATGAGCTAGTAGATTCTAAAAAATATTGTAGCCCATGAATGCTAAAAGCTTGGTCTGAATGACTAATTTTTTTACAGTAATAAAAGGCGATAAATAGTGGAATATCACAATCGATCATTTTCGCCGTTATTATTACAGGAGTTTTTCGGTTCACAATACTGATAAGTAGTTTTGAAAAACTATTTGCCAGTAGTTTAAGACTTTTTTGTAACTTCACCAATAATTGATGGATTTTCTTATGAAATATAATTTTGATATATTAACCACAACTTTACTGTAAGAATAATATGAACACATTATTAACATCAAAGATTAATTAGATTACTAATTTTCATTTATATTATTATGAAAATAAAAATTAATCATGATAAATCTATCGCTTTGACGATACTACCCTCAATGTGGTAAAATATTGCAAGTAGTTGTTTATTTCCGATATCAGAGCTCTAGCGTTTTTTTAAAATAAGGAAGGAGCACTGCCATTCATTAAGA
>JAUNZO010001178.1:0-28068 GCA_031894775.1 Chloris gayana | reverse complement strand
GCCCGTTCGTTTCCACCCTCTAAAATTTATATATCTGTCACATCAAAGAAAATCTTACTATTTAAGTAGTACTTTTATTAATTTAATAACAAAACCTATGTCGCGACCCCCTTCTAATTTGCGAGACGAATCTAATGATCCTAATTAATCTATGTTTTGCTACAGTGATGCTACAGTAAACATCTTCTAATAACACCATAATTACCCTCGTTGGATTCGTCTCGTGAATTAGATAGGGGGTCTGCAATTAGTTTCGAGATTAGACTTTATTTAAGTACTCCAAAATGATAAAATTCTCTTTGATTTGACCCCTCTAAAAATTATATACCTGGAAACGAACAGGGCCTCAGTCGTGCTCCAAAGGCAGGCGCAGGCCAAGCCAACCCAGATTTTTTAGTTGAACAGGGGACGAGCCGTAGCTCGTTTGGCAAAGTCTCCCGGGTGGGGAGCTGCTGGTCGTGAGTTCGAGCGCAGCTCGACTCACGATTCCCACCGGGATTTAGTTTCCAAATATTTCCTCGTTGCCTCTCCGCGTGGTGCCACAGAGGGAGAGCGACGTCCCCGTCGCCTGCGAAGTCCGGAGGATTTCATCGATCTCAAGAAGGACGCGTTTTCAAGCTTCTTGTGTAGTTGTAGGTCTGTAATTGTACGTGGTGGTGTGAGTAGTGTGCGTGTGCAAGGGTCGTGGCGTGAGTGCGTACAAGAACAGATGCTACAGCTGTACCCATTAGAGAGACGCTTAAAAAAAAAAGATTTTTTAGTTGAACAGGACTTTTTACTGGTGACCTTTGGAAAGAATGCAGGTGACCACAGGATAGGGGCTCCTGCTACTAGTGTGGGAAGACATGAGCTGGTCTTATCTGTGTGAAAATGATTGCTCGAAAGACGAAACTTATTTCAAGGCGCCCTGCCTATGCAGAGAGCAGGTGTCAATCTGACAAGTGACAATGCCTCCAAAACGATGAGGTCCTCCTCTCCTAGCTAGTACTACTCTCACCTGCAGCTGCAGGCAATATAGATAGACTTCAGAGTAGCTGAAAAGTTGTCTTGGTTTAAGCAAATGGTAAGTGTCAAAATAAAGCACAGTTAAAATTGACAGAATTGTAGGTGCATATAGAAATGAATTTAGGCCCCCTTTGGAACACATGCTTTCAAAAACATAGAAATAGGAAAAACACAGGAATTGGGTTCGCCATTCATTACATTCGTACAAGAATTGAAAATGCCAGAAAATTTCCTAACAAGCGTTTGGTTGCAACATATGAATTTGAAGAGAAAGATAGACTCATAGGAATTTTACGAGAGGTCCAACCTCTTGGTTATTTTCCTCCAAAACTTGCATGGAGGGAAGCATTCCGTAGGAATTGTGAAGGGGTCTGATAGGATTCAATCCTATGTTCCAAATGCTCTTAGAGGACTTCAGAGAGAATGCACAAGGTAAGTGTCAAAATAAAGAATGGTTAAAATTGACAAAATATTATGTGTATAGGAATGAAATTAGGGTTTATCATGCACTGATAGTGCAACAAAAACACTCCACAAGTAACAGTCTTGATCTGGAATTTAGTGTCCGAGACAAGCCATTCATGAGGAAGAGGGTCCAAGGAAGTTAATCACAACATTTCAAGCCCCTTTATTTTCAAGTCCTTATCATCATTCAGTCATTCATTCATTCATGAGCACAGAGAGGCCATGCTGCAAGAAGGCGAGACACCAGCAGCTACAGCATGTGACCAACACATGAAACTCACTCAGTAGGGGAGGAACTCAGAGAAAGAGACGTAGAGCGAGGGAGAGAGAGCGGCGGCATCCAACTTACCACTGTTCCGGTTAGCATGTAGTAGTCTATTGGACAGCGTTCAACACGAACACTGACACCATTCGCTCATCACTTGCTGAGCCTGCAGCCCCACTGTGGTTAAGGCCCTAATCAGCCCATTCTTTGTGGGCATGGCCACTCGTTGCCCCCATGCCCCTCCAGCGCCCGGCGGGCCCGGCTCCGGCGCTCGGTCGGCCGCCTGCCCTGCCGGCCCACCGGCGGCCGGCCCTACACCGCCCGGAAGCTGCCATCCATGTCACTCACCGCCTCACGGGCGCCCACCACCATGTACACGGTTACAATCACAACATGTCCTCTACGTACTCTTTATCCAGTGGCGACATAGCCAGTCCACGACAGGGAGTGCTACTGCTACGCGTGCAAGAGATTTCAGCCAAGGGTCACTGATAGATAGGGCCCACTTGACTGCACAGATGTCCGTGGGGCCCGTGAGGCGTACACGGTTCGTCTCCGTCCAAGGCGCCGTGTCTGGCGGCCGGGAGCTCGTTCCTGGCGCCTTGATGGCTCGTGCTGGTTAATCATCTGACGATGGGGCGGCTGATTGGTCGTCGGCGATCGGTCAGCGGGCCACCGATCGATTCATTGCTCTGTGGGGCTTACACGGTTTGCTGAATAATATATATATACTCTAGAAAATAGATCGCAAGACATTATTCAAGAAAATATAAGTATATCGCAAGAAGCGTAGTAGAGCTTTGAGAATTCTTGTCGATCTGGCCCTGTCTATGCATCAGAATGATGCTACTTACTCGTCTCTATCGGCAGCATGAGCTTTCAGCTAGCATAGCCATGTGTTTCTACTGCGTATTGGATTCAACCAGACCTCTCAAGTTGGAGGTCAGTTTAGTCAAGTTGGAGGTCAGTTTACTGCACGTTCTCCTTTCGCACCTGAATGCATGGGACAGGGGAACTAAAATTTGAAAGTTACGCATTGCATCGATCTAGTCATAGTGTGATGAAAGATAAAACTACGAAATCAATGGCAGGGATGGGGACCTGTGCATCAATGCATGCATGTATGCTTCTTGCAGTACCAGATACGTAACAGTACAGAACAATCTCGTCCCTCAAGTAATGATGTTTCCTACGGCAAAGCAATATACTCACTCAACAAGGCACATGGTGGTTAGAGATGGACTGAATCTTACAATGGAACCTGACATGCATGCATCATCTTATCATCGCCAAGGACCACTAAAATGGAGTACTACTACTATGTATGTAGTAGCAGTGCAATAACGAAACACTTATAGTTTTAGGTTCTCAATTTTTACCAGAAGTGCGTAAATTGGTTATTCGGAGGGTATTGTATATGATACTCTTCTGTCTTCTATCTTTGGAGGCTTACTGAAATATGTTAGACTCTCGTGTCCTATATGTGATCTAAACTGTTAGTTGTTTTTTGTTTTCTTCTCGTACACATAAAACATATAGTTCCTCCATGTTGTTGGAAAAGCTCATATATATTTTGACAATCGGTAACATCATATGGATTTTCCTGAAGTACAGTTTGTCAATTGGCAGGTCTAACCAACATGATGGTTGTTGGTGTGTTCACTTTTGCTGACAGTCACATTCAATGTCGCCAAAACCACCCGATTGTTGGATCAAGCTCCTGTCTAGGTATTTAGGAAGAAAAGAGGCTGTTCCATGGTACTACAAAACAAATGGGATCATGGCCTACCAAATGTTCAGAGTTCACTATCTAATAACCTTGCAAAACATATTGGTTTGTCATTAAGCACGTACACATCATTCCTAGTTTTCAGATACATGCATGGCATGTAAAATAATTTGCATCTGTAAGTTGTACCACAGATCATGACGCTCTTTAGGGGCAAGTAATAAGAAATGTGGCTGGATGTGACGAGAGCAAATAGTACAACGGCCATTTCCAGGTAGTTAGAGAGCGAAGGACACGAAGTCAATAGACAGCTCTGCCCATACCTGATGCAGGAGAGCATGGAGAAAAGACGGATCATCAGTCTTTGCATCTGATGAAAAGACTGAACTGGCCCATAAGTACTCAAATTCTCAAATTGAAAAGATTTGCGAGTATCAGAACTAAATTAAACAATTAATCACTGTTCGGCAGGAAAAAATACAATAGCTCTCTTATGTATTAACAAGTGATCGATGATGGCTCAAATTAAGTCGACTACAATGGTGTTGTGATGACAAGTGCAACCGCTGTGAAAATGGTCATGGTGGATAACGCCTAATTCTGGAGGTACAAATACTACACGTCTCTCTTTGAACAGCAAACTCTACCCGCTGCTCTTCCTCTCCAAATCCAGACAAGGGGATGGACTCGATCCAACATCTCAAACTCATCTGGTGCTCCTACCAATTCTTGCAGCATTATTTCCTCCTGTTCAGAGACGAAATAAAATATTTTTTAACTTTATACTATTGGCAGTAGAACTGTTTCATTAAATCAAAGTAGGTAAAGCGTGTTTTTCAGACATGAGGCTGGAGAAGCAAGATTGGAGGCAGCTTGAGGCCTCACAATTAATGAACTTGGCTTGCAGCAGTACCTATTGTCAATGTGGGGTCCTTCTCTTGTTTTCTCTCACTCTTCCCCTACTGGAAAGAGCACATGTTGTTGAACACCAACTGATTGAGCAGCTCCTGCCTTGGCTCCCCCACTGCTTGCATGATGTAACTACTGCTGTCCTGAAAAGAGTGACCTCATGTGGGCAAAAATGCTTGGTGCTACTTTGGGTGACCTGCTTGTTGTATGATTCAACAATCACAGACAGGAACACATGCCAACCTGAGAGAATGAGATGGTTCCCTGGCCCTGCAGCGAGTAGGCGGTGGTGGAGGTCGTGTCTGTGATGGCTTGAGATGGCGGGCTAGCTTGGCTCAGCACTGGACCAGCAGGCATTGCAAGGGCTTCCTGGAACATGGCGCCCATCTTCTGATACACCAGAAAATTAACAAGATGTTTAAATATCTTAAGATCAAGCAAGGTGAACATATATAGCTCTAAAAGAATTGTTAATAAGGTTGTTGTTTCATACTTGTGCCTGATCATGGAGGCCATCACTGTCCATTCCAAACCCATACAACACTGGGCTCATGGAGGCAATCCTCATGGAAAGGAACTGAAAGAAAAACAAGTAGAACAAATAATCTGTAAATTGGCCGAGAACTCACTGAAGTAAACCAATGCTTGTTGATTTCTGGTCTACCTCAACTTGGTTCTGCAAGGACTGCACATAGTTGATGATCTCATCCAAAATGAGGGCCTTTCCAGTAACCTGAAGAAAACAAGTTTTCCCTTCCCAAAGGTTAGTACTTGAATCGATGGTTCAAAGCATATCTTATACTAGTAGTTAACCCAGCCACAGGCCAAGTATTGATTTGACTAACCTTGTCACAACCAGGGACCAATGCTTGCAGCATTCTCATCCTCTCACTGATCCTTTCCCTCCTCACCTAAAAAACAACAGAGGCCACCAACACAAGGGATGAGAAGGAATGACTCAAGTGGCAAATGCTTCATTCAAAGGATTTAGAGGATGTTTGTGTGTGTACCCTTTCTGCAAGGCTGTGGCTGTCTGTTGCCTGCCCTCTCCTTGCTCTGACATGGATGTAACCCTTGGGAGCCTCATCTTCAGTGGTGCTCTTCTCCTCGGTCTCCTTGCTGATTTTCTTCCCTCTCTTGCTCTTTGCCTCCTTGCAATCCTAGTAACCAACATACATTTTTGAAAAATTACACTTCAAACACAAGACACATGAAACAATGTTACAACGAAATGTTTGTTGGATGTAGTATATGTTTTAGTTGTAACCTTGGAGTGAGCAGAGCTAAGTGTGGCGCTGTCCTCTGTGGCCTTCCTCTTCCTGTCCATTGGAGACGCACTACCCTGTGGACAAGTGTCAACAACTGCAGACGAGCTCTCCAGTGAGGCGTCCTCTGCCATGGCGGCTGCTCCTCCTGATGCTGGTGCTGCTTGGCCCTCATGGACATGGCTCTGGCTGTAGAATAGGAGTCCAGGGAGGTTGGGGGAGTGGCCATTGGTCAAGGCTGAAGGCAGCTTGAGGAGGAGAGAATGGTGTGACGAGAAGTCTGCCATTGAAGACCTCTGCGCCCTGCAACCTTTTCCCTGCTGTTTTCGGTTTCTTTGGAGGAGAGGACTTGTTGGCAAGAAGTGAAGGGAGAAAGCTGGCTGCTGCTCATTCGTCCTGCTAGTGTTGGTTTATATAAAGAGAAGCGGGGAGGGATGATAAGGGCAAATCATTAATCTCCATTGATGGATAAGTTGGCAGTGAGCAGTGTTAAGAGAGGGGCCCTGTGTCGACTTGCGAGAGGGCCTGTTTGTGTTGTGATAATTTTAGACCTAATAAGATTTCTTAGGATATGTTCGTTTTCTGAGTCTAAACTTTAGAAATTGTCACATCAAAAAGAATCTTACTTATTTAGAATTACTAAATAAAGTTTAATTATAAAATAAATTACAGGCTCCTAGACTAATTTACGAGACGAATCTAATGAGGTTAATTAAGTGGTGATTAGAAGACAGATTACTGTAGCATCACTTTAATAAAATATAGATTAATTAAGCTCATTAGATTCATCTCGAAAATTAACACCAATCCGTCAAAGGGTTTCGTCATTAAATTGATCGAAATGTTCATAAATAATAAGATTCTCTTCGATGTGACAAGTGTTAAATTTTAGAGGAAGGAAACGAACAGGGCTTTAATACAAAACTGCGCAAATGATTATCATCGCGCGCGTTGTGTTGGCGTCTTGGCGAGAGGTGAGTAGTAAATAACTGGAGTACCATTTTGCAAAGTTATGTTATGTAGTTTCATGGGAGGGAATTATCCATCCGTAAATTTTTACAGTAGTGCTTAATGCAGGAATAATATACAACCGTCAGCTTAGCGGGTACCACGGGGCAACAGCAAAAGCCAACACATCCTTCGTCAACAAGGGCGTAATATAGTTCACTGCGTACCACGGCCACTGCAAGCCGCAAAGTCTTTGCCAGCTCATTGTCGCAACGGTAATTCGACACGGAGAATTTCACTTTCACCAAAGTAAAACAGTTTTACCCAATACTTCGTCACTTTGACAGTAGCTTTGGTAGCTTTCTAGCCTCGGTATCAAGACTGAAGTAATGGGCCCTGAAGAGCAGGAAGCAAATTTCTTCGTGGGGAGCACCGGTACACTCAGAAAAAATGGCGTTGCTACAGTCATTCCTCTCTTGACTCATGAGGCCGTTCATTTCACAGCAAGTATACCATGTGGAGCAGTTAACTACTACAAGCACCGAATCTCTCTGTACAGAGGCTTTGGAAGTTTCTCAAGGATAGCTGCATGCGTCAATGCGAATTCTCTGAGTCCGATTGCAGTGGTTTAGCACAATGACAGTGGCTAATAACTGAGAATTAATTGAGATCCCTCCAGGCCCCGGCGTGGCACAGGATAATAAACCGGTGATGATTATTACGACTAGTAGTGTATTCATGCAGGTTGCAACACATTTACTGGCAGTCAGTGGTCACTGGTGACGTATTGCAATCGCAGGAAGGGCAGACATGCCAGTCTGTGGGACGGTTTCTGTTGCAGTGGTAGGGTAAAGGCTGATGCATGATGGTATGATATGATTAGCCGACTACATTTAGTATTTATTTTTGTATTATTACCATTAAGTACTTATGATCAGTGGTGTGCCAAAGCAGATGCAAATAGACCCAAAGGGCCACCATCACCAGGTTCTCAACTCTGAATGACTGAATGTGCAATATCCATGCTTTGCAAATTAATTAGTAATTCAGTGCTTACGTCTTTAGCATACCATGACACTGGGAATGGGAAATGCTGATCTCTGCCGCAGTACGCTACAGAGTGCAAGACTTTTGAGGCGCTGGAAACTGTACATGTACCACTGATGTGGTAGGCTGCTGGTGACCTGCAATGCGCTCATCATCATCTACTGGTAATCAATAACTTCTCCCACCACCACGCCACCAACCAACAATGGAGGCTAGAGCTTGCTAGGATCGAACAATTTGTATAACTTAAAAAAAGAGGATCAATACCGAATCAGTGAGCTATATATGACCATGCATGAATTGTTGGCTACTTGACTTGAATAAAAGAGAGATATTTTCTTTAGATAAAAGAATAAAGTTCCCGCCTCTACATCCTAGGATGTACACAGCGAAGTTACAAGTATTAAGACACTAGGCCAAACACAACCAAAGTTCAAGAGTGCTTAGACTCTAAATCCGACACATGACATCTCACGCAGGAGATATATGATTATCGAAAAACACTTTGATGCAAAATTTCATTCAATCGTTTAGTTTATGATGATAAGGTTGATCTCATTAGGTTCCACTGTTTGCCAGCTTTACAATACACCTGAGTAAAGAGCTATTTTGAGCGCACACACACAGAAAAAAAAAAGATCTTCAACAACCACTTAATCACCCCTTTCAACTTTTTTACTCTGGTAGTAATAATCTGAGGAGATAGCTAGACTGCCCTGAAATCGGAAAGAAATGCGCTATAAAACGACCCGCCCTGTCACCTGACCTGAAATTTCAGAAACTTATCCATGCATGCAGGGCCATAATAATAAATCGCAAAATCCTAAATGGGTGAGTCCAAGTTACCAATTTAAATGCACGGGCAAAAGACAACCAACCCGAAGCCGCCAAAAACCTGTAATAAACTAAAAAAATCATTTCCGTTGCAGTACTGAGTAGGATCGAGCCGCGCGGCCAAGTTAATACACATACAGAACGGATCAGTGAGCAATTAATGGCGTGCCATGCGCCCAAGTTCCAACCATGGATCAGTAGCTAGCAGAAGGATATGGCCAAATTTATAGAGCAGGAGCATTCAGGAGCCGATGGCATCTTCTCTGTTGATCCAAGTCCAATACTAGTACAAATCTAATGCAATGTCGTCGTGGTTCGTGGCCATATGGAAGTCAAAGATGTACCGATTTGTATCACTAGCCACTGGTACAAAAAATCTCATCTACGGTGCATACGTGTAGTGTGTAGCTGAAGCAGTGGTTTACACCGAATTGAAGGCGTCTGGACGACCCACGTATATATACTGTACTATTCAAGGTGCGTGCACGCGTGCATGCTGGAGGAGTGCAGGAGAAATTAATTAAAGGTGGCGTCGTCTGCTAATGTATTTCTGTTGGTAGAGTGGTAGAAGTAATAATACTCAGATACTGGTCTCGTATGCATGGACGGCGAAGGACGGCTAGTGCGAGGTCTTGTCTCGTACTGGTACTGCCCAAGGATCAGATCCAGTACTGGTACCTTGGGCTGGATCTGATCATCAACGCAGCCTTTTCCCCTCTTTTTAGCTGCGGCCTCTGCTACTAGCTTCACGCCAAGAGCAGCTACGCATACACTTGTACAGTAGCTGCTGGCCACCTCTAGCTAGCAATAGCAGGGCACAGGTGTGTGAATAGGAGGAGCACGTTGCATGGGTGTGCGCGTCGATCCAGGCATGGTCGTGTCGAAAAGAGAAGACGACCCATGCATGTCTTCTCGATCGGAGGGAGAGGGAATGCATGTGCGATGTATGAATGGACGACGGTTCGTCGATGGGTGGGCAAAAGCTGGGAGCAATCTCGTCCCATAGATCCATCCATCTATAGCAGCTGGCTAACCCTAAGTACTAGGTACCTAGTAACCTAGCTAGTGTTGGGATTGTGGTACGGTGCAAAGCAACTTCTGTACTCCCTCTGTTTTAAATTAGAAGACATTTTTTGATTTCACATTTTTGTAATGACTTATTTATTTGTATATTTGTAAAAAAAAATATAAGACGAGTGGTCAAACATAATCTCCGAAAGTCAAAAACGTCTTATAATGTGAAAGTAGCGGCTAGGCACGTAGGTCGTCTATACGTGCGTGTATCGTGTATCAGCAACGTTCCATCATCATCATCCAAAGCATTGTAGTAACTTCATTAATTAATTAGAGCCGGTGGGAGGACAGAAAAAAATAAGGTATAGCGAAATTAACAAATCATAGACGACAGCTAAAAAACATCTAACAAAGCAACTAGACCTCTAGTGAGAAATTACAACATATTTTCCCTTTTTCATCTTGCAAAGTGTGTTGCTCCAAAAAAGAAAAGAAAAATGCCTGTTTGTTTGTTGATTCATGACTGAAAATTAAGAGTAGATAATTATGACAGCCAAATCAAGGTACCACAAGAGCGGCCACCATGCATGGTCCTCCGCCACTGATTAGAGCAAGAGGCTCTGCGGTTGCGAATTGCCCACCTCAGTAATACAACATCAGTTCATGTTCATATAATGATAAACTTTTGGTTAACTGTTGGTTCGTCGATTATTAGCACCTTGAGAAATATTTTTCTCCTCTCACTTTCTTCAGTCTTGTCCACCTGAGATGCGGTGGTGACGAGGCATTCATTTTGTCAGTCACTAACTCACTATAATTACCTGCATTTGACTAACAAAATTGTGACCAGTTGAATCACTCCACAATCTTGAACAAACGGTGAAAAAACAAAGTGTGTTTCACACTTTCACCCATTATTAACTTTTGACATTTCTTCTCTTTTTTTCTGGGAGGAGCATGAAACGGTTGCAATACTACTTTCAACTAAGTCCATAACCAGCTATACTTTCAATTGTCATATAAAGCATGCCACCTTTTCCTAATATTTTCATTCATAATAACAAGCAAGACTGGTAAATTATGGATTGCATTTGAAATGTACCTGGACAGCGAAACTATTTTTGTGAACCTATCTATTTTTATTATTCTAAAAGACAACTGGTTAAAAAGTGTTTCTAGTTCACAACAGAGTTGTTTTCACAGAATCTGAAATGTTTCTTGGAGAAACTGGTACTGTAATACCCCGAAAATTCAAAACTTAAATCAAATTCAAAAATTCGCACTAATTTAAATTTTAGGATTTATTTGTTTCTGCGATTTACAAAAAAAAATCGACAACAAAATCCACTAAGTTATTAAACTAGAGGGAAGATAAATTTTTGAAAATTATAAAACAAACTTGAAAAGTGTGTGCTACTATATTCTTTTATTTTATTGTGTGAGACTCCGTATATTGAAACTTCAAATATCCCTGAAATTTGAGACCAAAATTCAAAAGCAAATCTATGGAAAAAGAAAGAGGGAAATTTTCCCTATTGGGCCTCTCTTTTCCCCTTTTTCCCTCGCCGACCCAGACCTACTCCCTCCTTCTCCCCGACCTGCTCGGCCCAGCCGGCCCACGCCCGGACGAGTGGCCCCCGTTGCGCCATGTCGCCCCTCCCCTTCGTCCCCGTCGCAACGAAACGCGCCGCCGTGCGTCACCCGCCCGGCACCCCCCCCTCCCCGCTACCGCCGGCCGCCCCGCACTCCAACGTCGCCTCGCCCGGACGCCACCTCCCCAACCTTATCTCCTCGCCCGCCGAGCCACGCACCGGACGTGCCACCTGTACCGCGGTCCCCTTCGTCGCCGTGGTCGGCCAAGCGGCCATTCCGGCCGTCGCCTTGTGCCGACGGCGTCGTAGAACTCCTCCCTCTTCGCCGGCTCGCCCACAAGCCGTACCAGCCCCCGCACCCCCCCCCTCACCTCACCACAAACGCCATTGTCGCTCCCCCTCCTCCGCCTCGGTCGCCGCGCCTCCCCGACTATAAAAGTCGAGCTAGCGAGCTCGAGCCGCCACGCACCGGGCGCCGGGGCCGTCTCCTCCTCTTTCCCCCTCCCCGCCAAGCGTCGCCACCTCCCCCATGCCATGTGTAGCTGCCCGCCATCGCCTTCCCCTAACACAAGCCCTCGCCGGTGCTTCCCCGACAACCCGCCGCCGCCATGCACTTCAAGGCAACCCCGCGCGCACGCCCGACCACTTCAACCCCTCCATTCCCTACCCTCTAGAGCAACCGCATCACCGCCTCCGCCTTACCCCACCTCCGGCCACCCCCGCTCGTGCTCACCTCCCACCGTCGCGCCTCACCAGCCCCACGACCCGGCTCCGCCGTGGCCCGTAGGCCACCGATGTGCCCCTCCCTTGCCACCCCGGCCACCGAAATGGCCGCCGGCGAGGATCCCGACAGCCCCCGATCGCGCGCCTCCGCTTCCGGCCGCCGCCCGCCACCGCAATCCGCTCCCAACCTCCCTCGATCGTTGTCGGTGTTCGAACCACCGGCGGTATAATTTGTCCCGGGATCGCGCGTTTTAGACCGGATGGTACACAAGGGAAGACACGAGGGATTTAGGCTGGTTCGGGAAAGCTTCCTACGTCCGGCGGGGGTGGCGTCGCGGCGTCGTGTTGCTTGCGTCAAAATAGGAAGCAGAGTACAAAAGAGATGGGAGAGGAGCGTGCTCCAAGTCCCGTGCGAAGATGGGCATGTTGGGTGTGCGAATGTGTGAGAGTGTTTCGTTCTTCGTCCGTTGCTTGGTTGTTTTTTCCGTCTCGTGCGCGTAGGGGAGGCCCGGGCCCCTTTATAGTTACAGGAGTGGAGCTCGTGTTACAAGAGAGAGAGAGAGAGAGAGAGAGATGCTTAGTCGTGAGGTCGGTCGAGTGCTCGGTGCTCGTCCCGTCGGCCTTCGACTTGGAATCGCAAGGTGGGGGAAAGGGAGAAATGAGGGGAACTTATTTCTACTTTATTGAGGCATACCTCTAGCTCAACAGACTACACGTAGGGGAAGGAGGTCGCCTCCGACGAGCAAGAGCTCAAGGGCGACGGCCGTGGCATCCAGGCGGTGGGCGGCTTTCCTCTTCCTTCTCGCCGCCGACGGAGGAAAGGATGAAGGCGGGGGGGGGTCTCGGTGGTGGCGGCGGTTCTAGAACCTTAGCGAACGTTTCATGAGAACGCCTTTTTTTCTAGCGGGGAAGGGGAGGTGGGGGCATGCATAATATTATAGAGATCACAACGAAAAGGCCCGGGTGCCGAATGGCACAACACAATGCCATCCCCATCCGCACCAGGGTGATGTGGGCTGAGCAAGATAGGCGACCTTCGATGTTCTTCTAGAAGAAAGTTAGTCGCCACGAAAAGATTTTACTTCGAAGAATCTAACACATAAGGCCTACATGAAAGTTACGGAAGACTTGGGAACCAACATGGAAAGAACATTGCATTGTACACAAAACGTGTCGATCGACACCTCAATTCCCGGAGAATCTGACTCTTATATGAGCTACAACCTTATAAATGCATGTAAATACCATTAGAGCCCTTGCTTCGTTTTTCATGATCACTAGTTGTTATGATTTAACTTAGTTAACCTAGCCATGAACAATCGCCAGATTGTAGGTTTGTAGTTTGAAGAACGCTAGTATACAAGGTGATCCATCAAAGTAAACCTACTCGACGATGATAAACCTTGTACAATGTACTGTGATTGACTATGTTGATGAATGGTTTTGGTTATCTCATTACCTAGATTTTATGGTATTACATGAGTGTTCCAATTACTTAGTTCTAGGCCAAATATTTACACATTTTGGGTGCGGTTTAAAGTTCAATTCTACAATAATTTTAATGATACTCTTTCCACCAAAATTTTTTATAGTTCGCATTTATACAATACGGTTTCATAATGTTCAAGAGGCAACCAAACTACGGGCATTAAAGGGCCACACTATCAAACATGACTCATTATGTACGATAGGCATTTCCTAGCCAACCTGTCATGGGCAAAAATTCAGCGCTGGAGCCGCTGGTGTCCTCGTCAATAACTTCTGTAGCATTTCCGCAAGATCTAACATTCTGGCTGAGAATGGACACATGGTGACATGGATGCGAAAGGTTCCAGCGGCTGGATTTTGCAACAAGCAGTAACGGATACAAAGCTTTTGCTTTTTGCTTCACAACCCTGTTCAAGGTGAACTTTGTGATGGCAGTGAAGTTTGAACATATTCCATTGCCTTTTGCTTCACGTACGCTTCTCTTTCCTTGTCACCCTGTGACCGCTCGTATTTAAGGTACTTGGTGAACAAGAACTGCAAAGGTCCCATAAAATTAAACATAAAGATCCATTGCACAAGTTTTAAACCGAAAAATATGAAGAATCATAAGCTGATAGCAGACAAATAACATGTATGGTAACAATCAATCCACTAGTTACAAATACTCTCCATCAACAAAAATATGTTACATGATAACTCAACAACCATCATTTCAACAATTCCTTTTAGCAAATTAAGGATAAATAATTAAACCTGTAGATCGCTAACATGAAAGTCATATACACAGAAAAGGCAGGATGGCGAGAATAATTCCTTTTTTGGTTCATATGCATGTACCCTTTTTAAAAGCAGTAAAAAATGCACTGGATTGATGCAGATTGTATTCTTATAACAATATAAAATACACTGGAATGACACCTTAAAGTTCTTAGAACGAAAAGAGATTTTTAGGAGGCCTTAGTCCTCCTTATGCCTAGCATTGAGTGAACTGGATATTTACGTTATCAACTAGCAAATCAATAGGGGTTCTATTTGATTAGGCACCAGAATTGACACCCAAATGTATTGTTATATCATTAAAAGTCATTATTACAGCGAATCAAACCTGCATCTTTTTTGGAGGAAGGGTAAGACAAGTTGCCCTCTCAAATAGTGCTCGTACAATTTCAGGATCACCAAGACGAATTTCCTACAAAAGGTCAATGCAAGTTATATATTGCACCATTTGAAATAGCAATAAGTATATATTACAGTTTAAATGAAGACTTATAATGCCTCATTACTTGGTCTAAATAAACACTCCAAAGGTCAGTTCTTTTTGGGTACTCCCGTAAGATAAGTTCAAATCTGGATCTTCCTTCTTCAGGTACCCCGCACTTGAATTCCAGAATAGCTGTCTGTGAGAGGAATTTTATACGTTTCCTCTGGGGCAGACATAAAAGTGCACGGTTTACAATGGACTTGATGTATTCAACATCCTTGCCTTGTTTGAGGGCTAACTGGATACGGCATAACCAGATCTGCAATAACATAAGACAGGTTATATATGCCCAAGACACATATAGGAAACAGAAAAACTAACCTTGCAAGAAGTTTTGAATCTTTTGGTCATCGTATCAAGAAGTTCATCTGCCAATTCGTATTGTTCAGTCCTCTCATACATTGCAAGAAGAGCCAAGTGCACTTTTTTGCGATCACAATATTGCAAGGACCTTTGGAATACCTTCTTGACAGCGTCCTGCTCAGTACAAAGCCGTTCAATCAGTATAGCCAACTACACCAACATGCAAACCCCACCAACGGTATCGTTCTTACCTCCCGTGGACTTCCATATTCATTTTCCAGATTCAAATACGCAACCCAAACATTAAGTTTCTCCTCCTCTTCTCGGACACTAATTGTTTTCAAAGCCCTAATAAAATGAGGAAGATGGATATAAGTTGCAAATTAATGCAATCCAAGGAAAGAGGTTAAATAAAGCATTATTACACTCGAAATTTAAAAAGAAACATATGGCACATGTTCTGTACAGACCTTTCAGCCACTGCTCGTGCTTTCTCAACATCTGCAAGATCCAACAGACATGCCATATACTTTATCCATAAAAAGCTGCTATTTGGAGAGCTCCTGACTAACTTCTCAAATTCATCGGGAGTTTGTGGTATATCCTGCTGCAAAGTCCTTTCCTCGATGGCACTGATTTCCAATTCCCTGAAAAATAATAACCGTACAGAATGTGAATGTTTGATGTATGTCAAAGGTACAAAGTCATAAATGATGGACAGAATGTCTGAACCTTTGCTTCCTCGCCTTCTCCTTTAACCGCTTCTCACTCTTTCTAGTATTTGCTTCAGTAACATGAGCATTTCCATGTTCTTTATTATCATCCTCTTGATCAGAACCTTCAGATTCATCCAAGGAGACCTGAAGGGGTAGCACAGAAGGTCTGGGTTTTGATTCATTAAGAACTCTCGAGTTCCGATATCCAACAATCTGAGGTGTATCACTCAAGTCCATAGGAACAATTTTATGTTCATCACCATCACTGGTGCCATCGATCATCTCAGAATCAAAGTAAGATTTCTTCAATCCAAGAGATACCCGGTGCCTGTTTTCATCAATCTGAATGCGACAAAGAAGTAATTTTTTAAATGCACAATTCCAAATAAATAGGGTCTGGCTAAAGAAAATAATATATACCTTCAAAATTTTGGCTTTAACCACATCACCAGCTTTGTGGCAAGAGTAAATATCAAGGATCGGTTCATCGGAAAGTTCTGATACATGACACAAACCAACCTACAAAAAAGAGAATTTACATTAAGTACATAGTTAATTCCAAAAGGTTATGGAATCAAATAATGATAAGAAATACCAATTCACTGCTCCCAATTGTCACAAATAATCCGAAGGACTCAACCCGCTTCACTTCACCATCAACAATGTCCCCAACATGCAAATCACTAAAGCTTACGCCATCCACATTTTCTGTTTTGCTACCAGTGCTCTTCTTTAGTGACACATCAACTTTCCCGGATGACAGATCAGCAGATAAGACCCTGTATTTTTTTCTATCTTTAACTTTCATTGGACATCATATTTGTCTCTTGTATGAACATCTATATATAACAAGATCTTACCTTCCATGTACAAGCTTTCCAACTGGGAAAACCTTCTGAGGATTTTCAACAAATTCATCTGCCAAATTTGACAAAGTGATCCTAGCCTCAACCACTCGAGAAAGCATAACAAAACAGCCTTTGGCATTAACATTCTTCACATAGCCCTACAATGTTAGCAGCACAAATCATGTCATTACACAATTAAGTCTAAAGAACAAAATAAATTGTCATATAATTGTTTATAGATGAATTTCAATATATGCAAGGATTTGGACATGACACAGAAAGGACAAAAATGCTCTTTAATTTAATAATCATGCCTACATTACTGTTTAATATTCATTTTACTTATTTGGAATAATATTTTACACGCTCTGCATGAAGACTTCTAGGCGCTACAGTGAATATTATTTGACAATTATGCAAATAAAATTAAATTATGGAAAACAAGGAAAGGTACCTTAATCTCTGTTCCAGGGCACAGGTCCTTGACATTCTCAATACGAAAGGTATCAGTTTCCCTACAAATACCATGATACATAAAAACTTTTGGAGCACTGTAACTACAAGATTTGGTCAATGAAAACTTCAAGTACAATATTCAGGCAAAATTGGATGTGGCAGCTGCCTCAGGATCTTATCTCCAATAAGGCAGATCTAAATAACCCACGACCAGACTCATAAATTATATCAAGTCAGTTTGAGCTACACATTAAAAAGTACACGAGCTATAGCACTTACGAGTCATTAACTAGTCCTGAATGGTTAGAATCGGTTGATGATTGGCGGAGAGAAAGATCAACTCGAAGAGATCCTTCAGATGAGCGGCTTATAGCCAGGACTTTGCACTTCACAAACTGGCCTTCGTGAAAACCAGACAGAGGTTCAGGCACCCATGAGTCAACAATTTCAGTGTAATGGACCCTTCCATGAAGGTGAGGCCCAATCTGGACAACAAACCCACCAACACCAGGTAGAATCTTTTGAATGCGACCACCAATGATATCCCCTTGCTTTGTATCAGCTGTAGGAGATGCTGAATCTTGCCCTTTGTCTATGTTATCTAGGAGACTTTGTTTATCAAGTGCTTTCAGTCTAAGCAACCTTTTCTCCCTGTTGACACCAATAACACGACCTTTTATTGCTTGTCCAACACTATAGCGCTGTTGGAACTCTTCTAGTTCACTGGGTTCAGATGAACTATCAAGAATAAATATATTAGCCGTAACAGTTCTTGCTACAGTTAGCCAGACCCATTCTTTATCAACCTTGACGACATAAGCACGCACAATCTCATTAATGGAGTAATTTAATTTTCCTTTTTGAGCAGCTGACTCCTCAAACTCTCCTGATAAATTGTTCCAGGAAAAAAATCCATCATCAGGATTAAGTCAGGTCAGCAGGTACAGAATCTATAGAGATACTAGCTCGCAATGGAGTAAACAGATCAAAAAAAGGTACAAGCAAGACATACCATTAACCACAGATGGTCTAATAGAAAGTTCCCACTTGAAATTCTTGCCACTCTTGGCAGAAGATTCAGCTTCTGCAATAATCCTGGCACTAAGTGTTTGCCCAATTTTGAGTTTTCCAAAGGGATGCTCATCAGAATCCTCTTCAAAGACCTATGTGATACAGATTACCAATCAGCGAAGTTTAGTCAATGGTACATAAGAAAGTTGTTTAAAGTCCAATGTTTACCTCAGTAATATGAACCCTTCCATGAATATTGACACCAAACTTCAGTAGAAGTTCGAGTGGCTTAATATCAATAATCTGAAATACAACACAAACTGATATAAAATATATCACAGAAAATAGAGCAAATTCTTAAATAATAGGCTGTGTCATTTCATTGAAAAAAACAGATATACAGTTACAAGTAGAGGCGAAAGGCCCCCAACAATTACCCTAAGAACACAAAAATAGAGAAACAAAATAGTTGCCAATCATTAGCATATGAAAAGAAACAAACTTTGTACCTCTGCTTCAACAAGTGAGCCCAATTTGTAGTCAGATTTCTTCTTGACCCGTTTAGATTCCTTAGTTGATGTCTTTGGGAGCAGTACAAGTCTTCCACTAGGGTCAGATGCTGGGATACTTCCAACAACCACAGTAATGCTGCAGCAAATACAACAGAAAACACACAAAAAAAAAAGAAAAAGAAAAGATAATAGTCAGTTGTGTACTACAAATAATTGGGAAAAAATGCCAACTTTTTTAATACCAAAACAGGGAACTGCAACCGGATCATTAGAGTGCATGATACGTAACTAATGCAGACATGCACAAATGGCTGTCTCTCCAGTCACAACTTCACCTCCTAGAATCTAGCAAGCGCATTGTGCTTTTTACAGAAAGCACATGTTAAGCAATCAATTTAGACTTGGTTGTATTTCCAATCATTACTTCATATCCTAGCATCAGCAAGTACAAGGTGACCTATACAGCATTGTTTGCATTTAAATGAGTCCATGTAAAGGTTGTAAGTTGCGTATGCTCATTTCAGAAACAATATTCTAAATCTATGATTAGTTGTTTACCAAGAATGAGCATAACACAAGATAGCAGGAAACATGGAGATCTATTGGCAACATAATAAAAACCCTACTGGGCATTCTAGATTGAGCAAGAATATACATGAAACCGGACCTTTGGCTTGAGACGAATCTAATATATATATATATATATTCCCAAAAGAACTTACCGCTGCCCATTGTCATAGTGGTGGTGAGGAAGCAGTTGTGAGTTGTAATCCATCAGTGGTGCAAACCCAATTGCATAATTATACTCAGGGACGGAAAGAATCTGGATAGAATAAAGTAAATATATTGCCGATTGAACAAATTAATCACATGGCAAACAATTTGCATACCATGTAGCTCTCCTTCATAGTTTCCACAATTGCATTCACTTCCTCGTGAAGCTCCAAGTCAGCAACTGCAGCTCTCTGACGTTTCTAGAGAGCAAAAAAAGGAAAAAAGGTGAGAGTAAGTGGCACATTGACATATCCAAACTAATAAGGAGAATATGCAGATTGAGATCTGGAATCAAATGATCAAGGTACGTTCAGCATTCCAAAGTTAAGCTATACTGCTAAGAGCCAATGTATGCAAGTTTAAAATTAGCAATGTGCATGTGGTTGCCATAATAGAATGCAATATATAAGCCATATTTATGCAGCAATCTTGCATGTGCCTAATAAAGCATATTGCAGTTTCTAGTATCATACCTTTTTTGTTCCACTTTTTTTGACACTGTTAACGAGTTCTGGTTTAAGGGATAAATTAACAACACCATCAGATAAATCCAAAACAAGACCCTTCACAGAAGATCCCACTTTTATGGTACTGTCACTGACTGCAAATGAGAAGACAAACTTTCACATCATTATAGCAGTTTGATGGATAACAACAGAAAAGGAGAAAATGAATTACTTACGTTGGTGATGTTCAATTAAACCAACAACATCTGGATGATCTTTGAAGTTAAGGATAATCCCATATTCTTCTACTGCTCCCACCTCCCCTTTAATCAAACTGCCAATGGCAAAGGAGTTTGCCCAATCAATGCTTGAGTACTTCAATGCTGAAATCTGTATCAACAAGATTGCCATCAGAGTAAGCATCATAAAAGACAAGGTTAAGAAAATAAAAACAGTATAACTAAGATAAGCTAAAAGTCCAGAACTCTTAAATAATTTAGATCTATTACTACGCCTAAACTACACCAAAATTTGCAGAACAAGATTCTCTTGTGATTAACATAACCACATGCTGAAATAATGAGTGGAAGGAAGATCCACAATGTACTTACCCAAATGAGGATATTACCTTCTAAAGGTTCTAAGTAGATGAATATGGCCACATCTATTATATATGCACATAGGTTCTAAATACATGCATGCACAAATTATGTATGCACATTGCATCAGCAGTGTCCATGTGTAAACATGCAAGGTGCAAGCTTTTGGTAGTACTACAGTGACATAATGAATCAAGAAAAAAGGGAGGAAACAATAGTTCCCACAAGTAGTTAAGCAGGTTCCCACAAAAAAAAATAGAGTATGTTGCAGATACCTAAAAACTCTAAAATGACGTGCATCAAAAGCCACTATTGATACTCGCTACCAAAAGCTCATGGAATAATGACGTACTCCCTCCGTTCACTAATTCATGTCATTCCGATGACTAGATTGAACTACAAAGTAACTAGCAGCCACTGTCCGAATGACATCATTTACAAAACAGAGTAGATTTTAAATTACCTTCTGATCCAAAAGAAAGTATCCTTGAATGAATGAAGAATCAGATGAGCACATGGACCGTTGAAGCGATAGTTTTACTCTAGCAGATTCTGCATTTACCTATTAATACGTGTGAAAAAGAAAAGATTCAGAAGAATAAACTAACAGGGATCAGACAAAAAGAATTAAGTGTCAAACATACATTCAGGACATGACTCCGAACGGACTGGCCGACATAAAACGCATCGGAGAGCTTTTCTACTGGCCTATCAACTGCCTTTGTCAACAAGAAACATTAGCATTTTTTTTCAGACCAATAAAAAGGAATCAGAGCTGAGAAAATCTTACTTTATCCTTCGGAGAGAAACCAGTCAGATGACCAAGAAAGCGAACAAAACAACCGGCTTCAATGATGTTACAAACATAACCCTGAACAAAAAAGAAAATGTCAACTGAGATGTTTTACAAAGGCTTAGCCAGAATAACTTTGAGAGACAGAAATGTACGTGAATAAAAGATCCAGCATGCATCTGCAATATGTCAGAAGGAATATCATCTGCATTCTTGATAAGTGAGTCCTTTGCTGAAAGAATTAAATTTTGGCCTTCATTATCTGTTGAAAATAGTATTCAAAATGAAAAAAAAAATTAGCCATGTAAAACAGAATTGGAAAAAATAGCCAAACATGCATCATAGTGCAATTGAAAACTGATTGTGAGAAGATCAAAACATATTTGAGAAAAAAAAGTTTGAGGGGGTACATGCATAACATTTTGCCACTATAAATCTTTAATCATCTAATAGACTAATGCTCAGGAAAACTGTGGTGAGCATATGAAAGTTTACAAAGTGTGGAAATAGTACCAGTAGATTTGTGAAAGAACTTAATGAGGCAGTAATTTCACACTTTTACTATCAATAAGTTTCAATTCGAATTGCATACTTGATAGTGCACAAAATTCCAAGATGGAGACGGGCAAGTACATGCCCCAAAAAACACAATATCAAGGAGCAGTAATATGGTTTCACAGTTATTTAAGGTGCATTGAATGAGAATAAATAAGCTAAAAGCTATTTCACTCACCAAGAACCAACAGCTGGTTGAACTCATGCCCAGGTTTCAGTAAGTTCTTCAACTGAGCAGCTTGACCTAATCAAATAAAACGCGGATTAAGGTCAGTGGAAGTTGTCATATCAAAGAACTACAACCTTGAGCATGTGTCCATAGAGGGGCAGTGATATTTGTCGATACCATGATGATCCGCCAAATGTTCGTTCATTATTGTTCCCTTGGAGAAGCCATTTACACTCACAACAACAGCTGCAGGAGTAAGCCGCTCCACAACACCAGAGACTACGCTACCCAACTTTGCAGTGTCAGCTTGAATAACCCTGCATGGGGCGCAACAAACAAATAATTTATTAGTAAAGCTATACAATAGGAAAATTCAGGTACAGGTTAAAAAGAATAACTCTAATTAGCAGCAGCTTGTCATGTTAAAAACTTGAAAAATTATGGCTCCCATGTAGGAATTATAGGGACTAAAGGACATGTAAATTATCCAAGGTAATAAAGGAACTATTTTTGCTTACTGCATGCTCAGTAAGGACATTAGGGGCCCACTTGCAATATATCAATAAGCAAAGGACATGGAGGGGAAAGGTTGAGAGCATTATCATGGAAGGAATATCTCAGGCGGAGGTGTCATAGAGAATAATGATAACATACATCTAACGGTATTGATCATGATCATATAGAGTACGATTTGTATCTACTATGCGGTGGTGTGCTAGTAATCAACTTAGTCGATAGCAGACTAAGGGTCCCTTTGGTAGAGCTTCAGCTCATGGAAAAAACAGCTTCAGCTCTGGATTATGGGTCAAAACAGCTTTTCCGGCTTATTTCAGCTTATGTAGCTTATGCAGTCAAATCGTTTGGCAAAACAGCTTATCCTGTCTGTTCAGAAACAAAGCTGTGAGTGTGAGCTGTGAAAAGCTGCTATTTCCAGCTTCACCATCCTAGTACAAAAATGAAAACAGCTTACAACAGCTTATGCCCAAAAGCACTTATTCCAACTTGCTCTTTGGTACAGCTTGACCTATAATCTGAAGTTGAAGCTGCTAGTGAAGCTGTACCAAAGGGACCCTAAGTTGTTTCTTTCCTCTTGTATATGTGGAGATTTCTAAAAAAAATCTAATTGGAACATGCATGTGTATATTTATGGCAATCTAGTTTGATAGCTTTTGTACTTTATGTAACAGAAAGAGACACCTGAAAAATCGAATGCAATGATAAAACAACTTATCCTAGAGCAATCACAAGTGGAATCAAGCTCTGATAAAACAATTGATATAACGTACCCCAAAACTATCCTATTTCCCTCCATTCCAAGGTGGCCTATTGCGAACAAAAGCAATTGAGCGGAATTTATTTAAGTATCAACATCAAGTACATTTATCTTCAAAATAATTCACAAGTTCTAAGCTTACAACCCTACACGTCATCATATTGTACCTACAAACTCAATAAGACAAACAACCAGAACCTCTATCATCAAGAGTAGACAGGTTTTTAAGAGTTACAAATTAAACTTTCTGGAGACAAACTGAAAGATGGAATGACATGCTCAACAAGAAATAGATTTCCAACGAACTCTGAACATAAAAATAAAAATCAAGACAACAATTGTCTCATCATGTACAAAGTGGCCATATTTCATGAACAAAAAAGTAGACTTAAAAGAATACGACAGAATGTGAGACAAAAGTAGAAACAAACAAACATGCCAGAACACTCACCTATTAGCAGAGACAAGAAAACTGGCATTTATTTTCCTTGAGGAAGGGTCCACACTGACAATTCTGCATTTGACCACTTGCCCCACATGATAAGCATTTTCTGCTTCAGTGCCCGCTTCTAATCCAAGTTCAGACCTAGAAAGTCACAAGGAATGGAGAAAACAGATGTTTTAGATTGATTGATATTATCAAAGCATAATAAAATTAGTAACAGATAAAACAATGGTGCCAAAAACAGAAGACAAAATAACAAAGTCACAATGAAATTAATATTTTGTTCACTGGACTTAAAAGATTATGACACATCAGAAAATTTGTTCAAAATTTCAAGCTGATTTAGATGTAGGAGATTCGGATAGTAACCTGCTAACAAAACCCTGAACTCCGTTGTAGAATTTCACAAAGCAACCATGCTTTTCAATTTTAGTAATCCATCCATGAGTCATTAAACCTATTTTAGCATCAGCATATGAGGCTAAAATGTCAAGTTTTGATTTGACCTGAAACAGAACCACAATTACAGAGCTCAGCCTAAAGAAAAATAAAACTCTCAGAATATTGAGTTCACAGTCTTCTTCAGAGAACAGCTAGCACTGATGTAGTGATAGTATACCAAAATTTACAGAATTATAAGGCAAGAGCACAAAAAGTTACCAGAGACTTCTTGAATGTCACTGTTATTCTCTTTGATTTACAGCCCAATACACGGAAAAGTAGTTCAGTTCCGATCTACGCAGGAAAGAACAGCTGAAGTGCATTGCACATACGGACATAAAGAAAAAAATCATGTACAAACAAGGCAGTAAGAAAAGCACGAGAAGTGCACCTTAAATTTCTTTGGTGGTTTTACAACATGTTCCAACTCTGACATGTGTGGAAGTGGGCATAGTGCTTTCACACCACTGGAAAACTGCACAATAGCACCAAATGGCTCAACAGTAACAACCTTGGCTCTCACTAGCATTCCAGGTTTAACATCAGCATGGGTGAAAACAGACCCTTCAAAAGCACTGTCCTGTGTAAATATACCAAAAAAAAAAGGCAATCAGGATCTAACCAAATGCCATCAACTTATATTATCATATAATTCCATGGACAGAGCACATATAAAGCCAGCAAGCAGAGTATGTCAAAATCTTAAATCCAAATTCAACAAAGGCCATGAATACAAATTAAGAAACAAACTTCAATTTATCATCTGCCAATGCACATAACCGGATATCCTTGCCAGACATAGTCCTAATATATTGATGCTTGTGCAGTAGAGTGGTGACTTGGACTCACCTGATTTCCGAAGACTATGACTTACATAAAATTATAATTTCAAATGCTTATACACAAGTCAGTGCTAAAAAAACGAGCATGATGTACGATGCAAAACCCAATATGAATATATGCTAGAGTATAAAAAAGTTAAAACAATTGTAACAATCAAGATATAAATTGGGACATATATAACTAATGTTATCATGCTAAGGTTGCCTTTCATGAATATCAAATTCCAAGAAAAGTTGGAAGAAGTAATTACTTTTACAGTGCCAAGTGCAAGTCCTTCAAGATGCCTCACTCCAAGTATACGTATACGTAACGTGCTGCCTTCCTTGAACTTCTTCTCCAAGTTCTTCACATCCTTGTCTGAAACCTCATGAATCTGCACATCAGGTTGTAACATCAAATATTGAGACACATCACAGTAAAAACTAAATTAGAACCATCGTAGACTAAAGGCAGAAAGTTCATAAAAGTTTCAAGTTTCATACGCTGACAAATCCTGGTGATGGAGTTGGAGAAGGGATTTCAATAAAAAGGCCAGCCCTTTTATCTATCCTAAGCACCTTCGAATTATCATAGATATCTCCAGCTTTCACATTCTACAAATAGGAAATATTGTCAGAGCATAGAAGCACTAAGAAAATAGCAAAAAAATTATGACACTTTTGCAGGTAAAGAGGGCAAGATCCAAGAAATTATCAAACGAACTGTCATGCCACACCAGAAAACTTACAATTGGGGGCATTTTAAGACGAAGTAAATGTTCGTTCAATGTCAGCCCAACCGCTCTTGTTGACGGATCAACAAATAGGATACGAGCATTTACCTGTAAATTATAGCACAAACAGGATTAAAATATTCCCAAAATATACAGAGGTATCAACGATTGGAATCACAGTATGCTCATTTCTCTGCAACAATTTGTAGTGAATACCTTCTTATTCTTACTGTAATCATCTTTCCAAGTGCCAGATGGGAAGGAGTTAGACAAGTTAAAAATATCAACCTGATATGATAAAGTGGATCAAAGTCAAATAATCACTACAGTTAAAAAAATATACCATCACAAATTACAGGTAAATGTACTGAAAGATTAAGAAAACACCTACTGTTCCACTGAAATAAGTAAGAAAAGATAGCATGACTCCATTTTCAAGGACTGAATGAACCCGAGCACTAATCATCATGCCAGGAATCAAATGATCAATAGAAAGGCCTTTCAGATCTTTAATCTGGGTAGAAGACAAAAATATAAATAAAAACAATAGGGTCAACAGATATGACAATTAAAAAAGATAAAAGCTATGGTCCTTCGCCATACGATAGATTTGGAGACCACGTCTTCGTCAGAACTCAAATGAACAATTGCCCTAGTCTTATCGATGGCCTTCACAACACACTGTATCAGCTGCCTGCTTTCGATCTTCACATTTTCTGTAAAATAAAAATCAGTTAGAAAGAGCATCCTAACATCATTGGAAGTTAGGGGCAAAGAGCAAAGGTAATAATAATAGGGATATTTCTTGGACAAACATGGTATACCAACAAGAAGCTCAGCTCGTGGTTACATAAGTATCCTAACTGCACTTTATACACTACACACTGCCTTAAAATTGCAGGTATTGTAAACTTGTAGTAGCAAAGTTTGCTACGGTTTACAGCACAGTACCCGAGTTTAAGACCAGAGTACACCCCTTTATGGTTAAGTCCCTGGGGAATTTGTTTGCTACCTCACATTTAGACTAGCCTGTAACAACAAACATAAACTCCACCACAATAAGGTGTTATTGCCTATGTCTACCTGTGTCAGCCTTCTGCATAAATCCACTGAAGGAGGATTCTCCAAAGTGAAGAATGTAACCGTGGTCCTCAATGCTTTTCACTTGGGCAGCAAGTACCTAAGAAACATTAGATATATAAATCCATTAGTCAAGGATCAGCCTAAATCCAATGTAACTAATATGAGAAACACAACATAAATAAAGGGAAAAGTTCACTTAGGATACTGGTAATCAGAAGAAGCATTTGATGAGAAAAACCAACTTAATATGATCAAAACTGTCCTATCAAGCTAAAAACCCAAAAAGCAAGCAGTCCAAGTTGCAAGCACAATTTCACATGTTTGTCTGGTTCAATGCTAGAGCATGGAGCTCCTCTTTGTATTATCTCGTGCAGCTAATGATAAAACCAATAGATTTTAGCTTTCACCGCCACACAATTTGGGATTATTTGGTATATATTGTTCTTTCAAAAAGCAGCTCATCCATTTTTTGGAACAAATAAAGGCTGATAGAAAATTACCATTCCTTCCTGCAGAGCCTCCAGAGAAAGTCCCTTGTACAGTAGGCTTAATCGCAATGACAACCAAATCCGCTTATGTGCTTTTCCTTCTTTCTTATCATCGTCCACTCGTAGGACTATACAAGGAACAAGCTGACCAACATGAACAACTTCAGAACATATACTGTTCTCGCTATCCTGCAAAATAGAAAAGTCAGGTGGTTTGACCATGTGACAACTCACTGGTTAAGGAATTTGAAGTACTGCAACATAAGAACTCTCCTACCTTATGACCGTGCAAAGCAATGTCACATACATCCTGTGAGCGAACAAACCCTCTCATTCCACCAGGTAGACTCACTACAACATCTTTTTGGTTAACCTCTATAACAACACCCCAGAGCTTCATATTCGGAGAAATATTCTGAAAAAAAAAAAAAGAACAAACACGTTCTCAATGCCAGTTCACAAAAACAGTAGTAGTTTATGCTTGAAAATTCCAAATTACAAAACAGTAGTGATCAAAAATATTTATTTATTTAATCATAAGGAACTTGCAATGTACTAATGTTCATATAACTTTCAATAAGTACACCAGAGTACCATACAGATAGACAAACAGCATAGTTGGCATTTGAATAAGGTCATATGCTACAGCCAGATCAATCTGATCCTCTTATTTGCATGTTACATACACTCGAGCGTAACAAAATTATTATAATTCAAGTGAAAACATCCAATATAATGCAGATTCATCTAACACAAACTGATGGTTGATAGAGAGAAATGTGATTGCTGCCTGACTATCCGCATATAAATGCTGCCTTCAAAAAACACCACAGATAGGACTTCATAATCCCTCTAAATGTAAGGGCACACTTTAATTCAGTGCAGTCTCCAAAAGGAAACAAAACTGCCGAACATTTTTTCTTAAACAATGTATTGTTAAATGTTTTCAAATGTGAAAGGATTTTTAATAATCTTTGCCCCCAATATTCCCAATATATTGCGTTTATCATCAATGGTCAAAGGTTACAAGGAGTACACAACTGAACGAAGTACACT
>JAUNZO010001177.1:0-10467 GCA_031894775.1 Chloris gayana | reverse complement strand
GTGTACTCCTAAACATCAGGGTTCATTTTACACAGTAAATTCGTACTTGATGTCATATGACAAGGGAAAAAATAAATGTACCTACCGGATTGAAAAAAATTTATACTGCTACTATACCAGATTGAAAGTTTGGATCTGTCGCTGCTGCTGCCGGCTGGTCGGTCATCCCTGCTGCCCCACCTGCTGGATCGACCCAACAAACAAACCCTGTTTTTCACTGCCGGTTGGTAGGGTTCTTCCATCCGGTCGGAGACGGGACAACATTTATGAACACCTTTCACGGTTTGGTAACGGAATGCACTGCTCAAAACGCCCGTTTCGTGCCAAAGACCATAAGCAACGCAGCGCCCAGCGCATCAGTGTTCCGCGTGAAAGTTCCGTTGGCTTGCTCCTTGAATTGCCAATGCGCCGGTTCGGTTGAGTTGGGATCCACCGATCTGAATTGGCAGCTCCCCAAGTCTTTGAAAATGGGAACGAAAAAAAAATGAGGAAGTGAAAAGGGATGGAACGAGCACTACGCAAGTCATTCCCTGTTGAGCTAGCCCGTGCATGTGGTTCCTTCACTGGTCTACACTATTCTGGAGAATATAGGCATCATAGGTAGCACTCCTCCATATGCCTACGCAATAACAAAATCATGGGCCGTATGAACCAAGGGGTAAAGTTGCCCTGCTTTTTCTTTTTCTTTTCCTTTTCTTTTCTTTTTTTAAAAGGAAAAGATAGAGTGTAGGAGGAAGAAACTTTTGATCAACGCAAGATAAAGCTAGTGTAAGAGAGAGAGGCACTGTATTATTGTTCATCCATGCAGCTTAGCACCCTGTGTCCTATAATTCGAGAATGTGATAATAACTTCGTACCATTTCAGGTCTAGTACCAGAAATATCGGTAGAGCATCTTTTGAACAAAGATACAAAACAATTGAAGCATTTTCAGGGGGCGCAAATTATTGATATGGCCTACTCCCCTGAATCTCTCGCGCCGCCCCAAGAAGAAAGAGAAGCACGATGCATCCGTGCTTGCGTGACGCATCATTCGACACCTAGCTCCTTTTTTGCCCTTTTTTCTCTCAGATTATCGGTAAAAGTAGGAAGCTTTTCCCTGAAACAAGTTGGAACCTTTGTCTACCTGTACTGAGGCAATACTCTACGAAACATAACCTGTTGCTAGTACAATTCTTAGCTCTATTAAAAAAACGATGGGTAGCATTATTTTCTTAATGCGCTCCTTATATAGGTTTTATAATATACCGGACACCTTTCATGCAACCGAAATACAAATGAATCAACATTTTTTTCTTCTTCCTCGAAATGGAAAACAACGCGCTCTAGTGTATGTGTGTTTGCAGGAAAAAAAAGACATTTACTGTGAATAACGGAAACGTGAGCCTGTGAACCCTGATACATTATTGCAAAGAGATGCATATGCTTTTGACAAAACATATGGTACAGAGAGAGCAGTAAGCACCGCCTTTTCCTCCCAAAGACTGTTCGGATCGATTGAGATCATGTCGTGCTCTAGTGTTGAGCAAGCACTGATCCCATTCGTTCTCATCTTTGAGGAAAAAAAGATGACGCCCATTTGATTTTGAGGGCGTCCTTTCGCGGCTGTCATTGCACATGGCATGCCTTTTCTCCACTTACATTTATCTTTGAGTCGGTCAGCATCGAAGTCATTGCTTCCAATAACAAGCTCCAATTATTGTCCTAACAACGGTGAGCTTGTGAGTGAGAATTATGATGATTGGCTAGCTTTATTTCTACTAGCTTCTTGTCATCCCCCTCTGGTTTACCCTTGTTCATTTCATGTGCATGCGTATTACCTACGGTAAATTATCTGCTACAATATATATCTTGAATACAAATCGGGGAAATCAAAAGATTTTAGATTAGCATTGTAATAATGTTCTTGATGACTACTCAATACTCACACCTTAGCTTTCCGTCAAGTCACTTTCTCATGTGTACCAATATTTGCCACAATAATGTCGACGATTTATTGCTAGTTTTTTTTTTGCATTATGGTTTTGGTCAATTTGATCACGTACTGGTTGCTAATAATAAAGAGATTGTTCAGTGCAGGAGAATGGATAAAAGCAACGTAGATATGCACGAGAAGTCCATGTTGTGAATATTTTAACTGGGATGACTTTTTAATTTCACACTATAATTATAGAATCTATGAGATGTGTACTGTGAGACACAAATTAACATTATTTGGAAGAAGTCAACTGTTTGATTAAGCAAATGGTGGAACAGATGAGGTCAAACTTCTCATACATATATCTGTACAATCTTAGCTACATCGTCCAATCTGTTTTGAACTGCTTAATGCCTATGGGACCATTGCAATAGTTTATAAAACAATTTTACTAGTGCGCTTGAAATAGAATTAGGTTTGCGACAAGAAAGAGAGCTGGTTTGGAAGTGTTAATTAGGACCATTATGCTGGAAGAAGTATCTGATTTCTGGGGACCATGTTAATTTTAAGTAGCATCAGCCCTAACCGAATTTTATTAGAGGGCTAGAGAACTAATTGTTTAACCCATAGAGAACTTGATACAGGAGTGGGAGAATAATCTAGTACAGATGCTTTTTCTTTTTTCAACAAACTTGTTCCAGTCAGTACAGTTCTCCACATAATATATCTCCACGGATGTCAAATTAATCCAAGAACACGATAAACAACAACTAGTGTGCTAACCCTTACTGAGTTGTTACATGAGCTTTTGCTACTACTGCCTTTTATTTGATTAATCGACTTGGCGTTTTCTTCAAAATCTACATTCTTCAAGAAAGCATTAAAAACATGCAGCCTCAAACTTTCGCATTTTTCCAAAATGACGATGTAGCCTCCCACTCTAACTCTCTAAGCCCCCAGTATATCGCCAATGTATATCTCCTAATGAAGAACAGTTTTATCGCAGAAAATTAAGTGAAACTTTTGTCTGTTTTTTTTTGGCGATACCACCTGCAATGCAAGTATCTCGCATATGACTTCTTCGATCCTACTTGCCTGTAATAAACTTGTGTTAACATTTCACCCTGTAACTGATTACTGATGGAAAAATAATATGATTGTCGTACCAGAACAATTTTGTTTGTCAGGTCGCATGAGATTTCTCCTGTGTAGCAACAGAGTGAGGCTGTGAGGCCAGCTGCTTGAATGCATCTCTGTCCCCTCCTTCCATCATGAACACCTCTCTGCACACACAACAACAGGGTGGCTGCTGGGGCCAGATAGTTAAGGAGCTTGAGCACCAACTACTGTGCCCTATGGCCATGGTGGCTGCGTGGCATCCAACACCATTTTTTGCCGTGTCTCTATGTAGCGCACTGCATGGAGTGAGGGTGAGAGTGAGGCAGCCGCCTGACCCCATTTGACACCACTGGAAAAGAGAAAAAGGTTATGTGCCACTATTATCATACAATCACTTGCACGTGTAACAGGGGGTAAAAGGAGTCAAAAGGGGGTTTAGTACTGTATGACACGGTCAAAGTTGTTGGTTACAGTAACAGAACCCCATTAGTTGTCTGTTGTATACTAGCGTCCTCTTCCTCTTGTTTCAGTTGCAAAAGTAGCGTACAATTAAAACTGAACCGTATGCATACGATTGGGCAGCAAGAACAGTTGTTTTATATACTTGAATGAACTTTGATGTTATAAACTAGTATAGCATTTGATATAGAGAGACTGAATTCCTCTGCATACATGTTGAAAATTAATAATCCTTCATGGTTTGCAGCATCTTTTTTTTTCTCAAACACGCAAGAGAGAATTCTGAGTCATTATATTAAGGAGAAAAAAAATCCAGATAGTGTCATGCTCCGGCCAAGCAGGTTAGTTTTTGCGTTTACCGGTTACATTGTTGTACAACCCCACTATCTCTCTCTTTTGCTACCTGAGCTGCTTGAGTGGAGCATCCTACCGGACCGGTCTTAGTTATTACTACTTGGCACTTGTCAGAGCCATCAGAAAGGCCCTAAGCTACTTTTATACACAACCAAGATATTGTTTCAGGTAAGGTTAGGTTCCCTTTTCATTTGTTTATACATGGTCTCACATGAACTGTTCAGAGAGTTTATGTGCATGGATGGTAGGGGTAGTACCACTTTTCTTGTAAAGAGGGCCATGTCACAAATCTCCAAGCAGCACTTTATCAATTGCGAAAGATAAGGAGCGTAGTAGATGATAGCAAGAGGTAATCATCTAAAATTGCTACCAACATAGCTGGGGCAACAATCAAGAATTCAAGATCCCATATACTATGCTTCTAGTACACTACTCCTTGATGGGTGCACTGTCCATTTGTGATATGACTGATGACAATGTTAACTAGTTATATGTAGGCATTTGAAGTTTACCTTTGATGTCTGGGGACATAATAAAGCCGGATGCAACAAGTGTGGTTAGTCATGTCACGATCGATCTCTGCAGATAATTTTTACACTAACTCAGCATCTAATTAATCAAACTGCTTCAAAAGATGGGGGCAGGCACACGATAGCGCCAGATCAAGAAAGATGCCATGGTGAGTGTGATCCATCCACATCACGCAAACATCAAGAGAAATAGCAGTGCCACCCTCATCAGAAGCATATATAGTGGGAAAAAAAACGAATACCTGTTTCAGAAAATATGCAGTTGAAGAAATAAAAACTGACAAGTGGCCGTCCGTACACGAGAGCCACGATAAAGATCGCCAACCTTGACGAAAAGAACGATATCCAAAAGCTGGAGATGCGTATTCTCGTACTCCCAATTACCCATGACCCCAACAAGGCGAAGGTGGCATGCAGCGTCGGGGGCCATTATAGTAATCACCCTAGCAAGCTAGTTAATGACTAACCCTAACCCTAGAGCATTTGCTTGCTTAAACAATTCCCCTAACGGTGCCATGCCCCCTGATGCAAATCCACGGCGCAGCGCTGTCGCGGGCGCACCGGTGGTCGAGATGGGCGCCACGGCGACGCGTGGCGGTGGCCGGAGGCGCGGTGGCTTGCCGGAGCAGGAGAGGCCAGCAGGGGGATTAGGATTAGGAGTAAAATAATCTGGGGGTTAAAAGCGGCATAAAAGCCTGCGCCTCATTTTAGATCCTAGAGGGGGCTGGCTCGTGCATCCATGAGTGGCGCATGAGCAATAATCTTGTTTAACCTCCCGGCAGATCCGGCGCCAGGCTAAACACACTCGATTACTCTAATCGCTGCAATTTGCACTGCCTACTCCTGTTTAATCTAATCTGCCAAGTTGGACAGGTACAGTCTCTCGGCTGTTCCGCGCCACCTGTCCAGTTCCCGTTGGCTGAGGCCGGACACGTTTCGGCAAACCAATGGCTGCCTGCTTGGTACCTGAAGTTAAAAATAGGCTTAATCCACATCCTGGTGTGCTTATCTCTGTTGATTACACTGAAGATTTTGTGATTTGGTAGTAGCTCTCCCTTGCATGGACCAGTTATAAGCAGTCTTAGTTTAGCATCGATCCCCACTTAATCATTGATGATGGATAGTAAGTGCAGATTAAAATGGCTCTGCCGTGTTCCTGATAGGTTAACATTTTTAACTCCATTAGTCGCCTATATATATTGATCAGATTGTTTTCTTCTAACCTACAACATGCTCTAGTGAACTCCTAAGCTGGGTACCACTTTCTCTAGTAGCTCCATAACTATGATTTTCCTGGGATGCAATTCTACTGCTTTGATTTATTTTAAACCAGAGACATCTTTAGTACTCTGTTTTGAGACAGGGGAGCTAAAAGTTCATTTCTTTTTAACTAAAATGACGTCCTAACGTATAAAACAAGAAAACCAAGGGGATATATCTTACCGTAATAAATGGATGACAATTTTTTCCTATCTTGCCTAACCAAAATGAAAGAAACAGAATTGTGCGGATATTAAATGGATCATATTGACCTCCGAGGGAGGCAGAATTTGCAACATGATTGATTACATTTACATGCGCGGCACCAAAGAAGGAAGGCCCTTTAAGCTGGCCCCTTCGTTCTCAATGTCTGAGGGCTCATGAAACATACTACTAGTACGTAGTATTAATATCCATCAAGATCTATTGAATCTCTTGTGTCAACATTGTCGCCAAAGGCGGCTGAAGAAATTATTTGCTTTGGACACAAGCCATGTTACGCATTCGCCGGCTCCAGGCTCTGCCTTCCATTAATATCACAAAAGGACGACTCGTTCAAACCTGCATGCGCATTAAGTAGTAACACTCAATTTGTCACTTCAAAACAACAAACAATGAAACAAATAAAGAAATCGAATGTACCCATAGTTCGGTGACCGTCCATTTGTAGCAAACACTTGAAACTCTATCGATTACTATAAACTGTCAACCTCATGTATAGCACTCTTTGTTATCTTTATTAACATTCAGACATGAAGATAAGTATAAATTTGAACTAACGTTCATGTCGCGGGCCGTCGAACAAGTGAGCGGGCGCGCCAGTCAGTCCATTTGGCTGATGGAGACCTAAGTTTTCTGTTTACTGGACGGGACTTCTCAAGGCCTAGTATTGCACGGGCCTAATGTAATGCGAGCCCACGAGCCGGACATTCCGCTTTAAGCAGAAGGCCGAATTGGTGCGGCGGACATGCGGCCTCCTCGCACATGAATTCGGCCCACTGGTCGGTCCCTTCGGCAGGAAAAGCTCAGCTTCAAAAGGGTAGTTTTTTCACAAAAAAAATAACTTCATAAGGGTAGTTCGATCTCCAAGAAAGAAACCCACCACGCCGAACGAGCCCTAGCCTCCTCGTCCAATTCTGACGGCGTCCATGGCGCTGCGCTTCCTCGCCAGGAGAGCAAGGTTCCCCGTCGCCCGTGAAGCCGCTCTCCGTCCGCCGCCGGTCCCTCGCGTGCTCTCTCCGGTGGCTGCGCGGGTCCGGCCTCTCTACACGGAGGTTAGTCTGCACTGACTCGCTCGATTTATCTGCGTTTCTCTTGATCTATATGTTACGAGAGCTCGCTAATTACAAATGCAAATCATGTTGCCACATGATTATACCGTTCACTTTATCTCGATAATCACCGATCTGCCTGCACCATTATATTATCGGTGGCCAATTACATTGACTTTTCTCTGATCCTGCCAGTACACTCATAGCAACGACGGAGATAAATTTCAGCGGGTATTGACTTGGAAGGGTGCTGATGAGCAGGTAGCTAGCTAGACTTGAGCGACTGTTAGGAACCGACTTCACAGTCTCAGAGAACGAGTTAGCTGATGCACTGAGGGCTGCAAGGTAACACAACTTATTATTTTTTCACTTGAATAACAAATGATCCTGACATTTGCACGTTCTCTACTACGGTGCTACCAGAAGAAGGTTCACAAGTGATCTTTTATGGTGGAAGGTGGTGCTATATGCTATTCTTGGCGCCCCTTATCTATGTATTGTTGTGGACATCCTCACCGACGACAAAACCGAGAAACGACAAAAAAAAGATGAGCGAATTCAAAAACAGAATGAACGCTTGCACAGGGAGAATGCTGATCTTCGAGGAATGGAGCACGTTGTGCGGGTAAGTTTTTTTTTTTTGAAAATAAGGCAGGAGCACTGCCATTCATTAAGATAGAATGAGAGAATTACACCCTGAAAGTACAAATTTTAAACCCATCAACAACAGAATGGGCAAGAAGAAACTGAAAAGAAAAAAGAAAAACAACAGACCGGAGCCACTTAACATCACAGCTAATGATTACTCCAGACACACACAACATCCAAAGAAACAACCAAAGATCCAACTTGAGAAGAAATAGCTTGAACTGCTGAACAACCAAAGATGCATGCAACTTGAGAGGAACTACCCTTGCGCTGGTAGATTGCGTGCTTTGTTCCAATTGACATGGCCAAGCATGAACTTCTCTGTTTTATTAGAAACAACTATTAGGTTAACAAGGAAGCCACTTGAAGCCCAAGAGTAGAGGTCTGACAACTACTCGTAGATCTCTCTTCACTTTATTGTACTTGCCGGATCGTGCTTGTGACTGATTGCCCTCTTTCTCCTCTTCCTCTTCTTGGGTGCTTGTGCTAACTTCACGATCTCTTGCATGATCATAGCCAACTTAGTAGCATCAATGCTGCTCCCGCTTGAGAGTTTCTTGTATGTGTCTAGGAATCGCCGTAAGGGCCAATAACCCAGCTGCTTATTGTTCTTGACAAAGACCCATTTCTTTGTCAAAATATCCCGAGCCACATTAAAGGACGGTTATGATGTTCCATCTTAAACACCAGTTTTCGACCACAACACTGGTTGTCCTCTGGGCTCACAAGTGAAGCTTTCTTCTCATATGAGGTGGTTGTCGAATGGGGGCTGATTTAAAAGGGGACACACTCTGCTTAAAGTTGCCCAAAGCTTTGATGAGTTCATGTCCAATCTGCTGGTCTGCTTCGCATCTCATCATCAATGGAGACTCACTAGGCTGGTTATGCCCCATCCATTCTTCAGCGGGAAGATCGACAATAAGCGAGGGTGTTGCAACCGGCAGTTGTGTGACAGAATCATCATTTGCCTCATAACTTTGGTTCATAAGGAGAGCTTCAAACACCATTGTATCCATTGACTTCTCCGGTGGCGAATCACGCTCGAGGAACAACAAGCTGTCATCGACAATGAAACTAGCACCTCTATTGTGGTGGGTCGGAGCGCTCCTTGAGTGGTGACCTTCCCGACGTCTTTGCTTTTGATCGGAGAGACGAGAAGGACATTCTCGAGGAGATGTGACCGAATCGTCGACAACACCAACGTCTTGTTGGGTCACGACAGGACGCAACTTTTTGATCTTGAGCAAGACAATTAAAACAAAGTCCCTTTATCTTCCTAAAGAAGAAAGAACGCTGCTCGAATTGCTGCCCGGACGAGCCACCTGGTTGAGTTGTTGTGCTAGACCGCTTATGCTTTGCCTTTGCAGACTGCCATTCCTCAACTCTTTCCCTTGTCTCACGACCCGAGGAGAAGACCCGTTGACATACCTCGAGCACGAGCACCGTCTTCGGTGGTCGGTGGCCGACGCCAACCTCGCCGGTGGCCAGGGCGGTGGTGATGCAGGAGAACTTCCTTGTAGGAAAACCTCCCCTGCCCTAGTGCCGCGTCAATCCTCGAATCCGCCTCCCGGACATCGGTAGTCGGCGGGGTCGACAAGACGGAGATGAGGCCGCTTCTTCTTGCGAGGATTGGTGAGAACGGGACAGAAGCCTTGTTGTTCCACGTCGTGGCCTCGTGGAGGAGCTGCCCTTCGATCCTCCCCCATCGAGCTCCGCTGAATCTGCTCACTTGAACGAGTCGGGAAAGAGCGTTCGATTTGTCGCTGTGCTTTCGGGACGAATGGTTTGATAGTGGTCCGGGTTGGAGGAGGTGGAGAGGATGGTGGATCTGAGTTCTGCAAGGTGGAGGAGGGCTGCAGGTGGTTGGCCGCCGGAGCCGAGCCCGGCGGCGACGCGGTCGCCCTCGCGGTCGCCAGGGGCACGCTCTTTAACGGTTAATTCTTACGGCCAATGTTCCGTTGTGCGGGTAAGTGTCCGAGAGAATTGCACATAGTTGTGCATGTGCCCACCAGCGTTGGAGCCCCCTTTAATCGAGTATTGTCGCGTTCCTAAATTTTTATCGTCGTTGACTTTTTTTTTTATATTTGACTATTCGTCTTATTGAAAAAAATAAACTCTACTTTACTCCCTTCAAGTATGACAAAGTCCGGATAACCACCGAAACTATTGTTTGGTTTATTTTACCCCACAATTTGATAAAAGGGTTCATTTACACCTTTTATTGGTATTCTAATCCCAACTTACTGTTGTAGACGGGGATTTAGCTGAAATTATTGTGTCAACTAACACATGTGTTGTTTGATATGACTAGGTAACCAATGTGACATATAACATCATCTATAACTCGATAATAGGGTGTGCCCTCTCACCTTCTTCCTGCCCATTGGTGTTTTCAAGACACTCGGCACTAGGGGCTTGCGCTCACCAATGCATCCACACTCCTCTCATTGAATCTTGATCATTACGATGTCATCGACCTCGCCCACCATTAACATCCTATAACTAGAGCCTAGTTGTATCTCTCATTATGTTGTTGTGTGAGTGAGCGGAGAAAGTGAGTTGCACACAAAAAAACAACTCTATACAAGCATGTGTTATATGACCCATTCACTACTTTGTCACATCGTACAATCTAGGTGTGAGATTGTGTGAGAAAACTCAGCATAATTTCAATCCACATGAGTAACTTAAGATTAAAATACCGATAAAATGTATAAAATGGAGTGTTTTATCAAATTAGAGGGGTAAAACAAACTAAATAATAGTTTAGTTGGTTATCTGGACTTTGGTCATACTTGGAGGGAGTAAAGCGAACTTTATCCTTGTTTTTATGTTGTTATATTTGGAACTATTCAAGAAATAGTGATGATTTAAACCAAGCAATTATTGGTTATTTTAGAATCTCTTAA
>JAUNZO010001176.1:0-145425 GCA_031894775.1 Chloris gayana | reverse complement strand
AATCGGAATGTTAAAACACACCACCACTACCACTGACACGTCCGGAGTCAAAGATCCAGTACTGACCGAGCTAATAATAAAGTTGAAAAGTTAAGACTACTAAACTACTCTTAAAACCCAATGTTTACAGTCGTTTTATTTGAGGATAAGACAACAAATGGTGCGTTGCTTGTGTCGGCCTATATATGTGCACTTGCCTCCTCATTCACCTTATTATTAGGAGATCTTGGCCTTTTGATTGCTGATCCTCACTCGCTTCAAGTAGTACTCAGCTCTCTACCGTTGGTCCTATAGCTTCCCCCATTTCTGGACATCCAATCGCAGCTGCTAGCCTCAATTTTTAGCAAAACATTGCACGATTAGCCGGGCACTGACAAATTTAAGCTGGTGAGCTTGACTGTTTATTTGCATGTACTACTGCAAAATCATTTTTTTCCTTCCACGACTACTATTATTGCCAAACATTATTTGCAGAGCTCGCTCACTAGGCTAGGCTGTTGTGGGGCGGTACGTACGTACTTGGAACAGCACAAATGTGTGCATAGAACAGCCCTCGCCAACGACGGTGTCGTCGCTTCCTCCGCCGGCGGCAGCAGTGGTGGTGGACCTGCCCCTGGCCATGGCCTCGTCGGTGGGACGCAGCGAGGACGACGACCTGAAGATACCAACGAGACGCGTCGGCGGGAAGGAGGTGCGGCTGTTCCCGTGCCTCTTCTGCAGCAAGACGTTCCTCAAATCGCACGCACTGGGCGGCCACCAGAACGCCCACAAGAAGGAGCGCGCCGCCGGCAGCTGGAACAACCCCTATCTAGACGTCGTGCTGCCAGACGCGCAACAACGCATCAGTATGGCATCTCACGGCGGCGCAGCAGAATCTCCTTCCGCCGGCGTCAAGCTCGAGCAGCCGGACGGCGCCGTCGTGTCGCTGTTGCCGGAACACATGCTGCCGAACCCTGTAGCAGCCAGCCAGGATGACACCGCGGCCATGCTCACCTGGAGAACGTTCTCACACGCCTCTGCCCCACAAGCTAGCAGCAACAACAGCACCGCGGTCTCCACTGTTAAGTGCGAGGAATTGGACCTCGAGCTGCGACTCTAGAATCTAGATCGAACACGTTTGTAACATATGCTTCCTATGGAGTTATCAATCTTTTTTTAGATCCGCGTACCACTGTGTCTAGCTAGTACCTTAATTTGATGCAGACTCTCTCTAAACTAAAGTAACCTTGATGATATATGGACCATTTTAATCTTCTTAATTATCAAGGTATCCAATGTGTTAGTGAATATATGTGGAATATGTGTGCCCATCTCAATTATGCGTCAACGTGTATCTGCTGTTCATCATCTGAATGCATGAATACATTGGGCGCCAAATAATATATGTATTGCTCACTTTAACAAGTATGGCTACCAGCATAAACGCGGCTAGATTTACTAATTTAAAATATTTTGTATTATTGTATAAGTTGAGCATAGTTTTTTATTATTTATTTTGTACTCTATAATATTTATAAAATGGTAGAAATAGATCAGAGAATTTCTCAACATCCCTCAATTTGAGTGTGAGATGTCATCATTTACCTTAGATTGTACCTAATTTATTGTATTTGATTTTGAATCTAATTGAAGCTTGATCTAGTTATAGGATCCATCCAACTAACAGAAGTATAGCATATGGTGTTCATCTATACAACTTCTAGGTTATAATTATCATGTAAAAACTAATATTGTAACAATTAGCTCGCAAGCATTTAACATCAAAAGAGTGAACAGGTAAGTATGGTGTAACTATGTTAGAATAACGTATGAATCACAAGTACGATATAAAACAATAAATATGATATGAACTCATGGTACTTAAGTTATAAATATTACTTTTCATCACTGCAGAATTCATATGGGTATACTTCAAGACTTTAATTAATGACATCATACCTCCTAGGATGCACAAATTTACCCATAATTACTTGTTATAATTTTTTCCAAACATAATACGACTGACTCCAACAGCCAGTCAAAGGCAAAAATAGCTCACAAACTGGCACTACTCATGTGATTTTTATCTCCAACAGAAGAGGCAAAGGGGAAGGCATTTTTGCCTTCAAGGAGAGAGGGAAGGTAAAACTGGATACTCTCTCTCCTCGAATGCATTCGCGGAGAAGCACGGCTTCAATATGCGGCAGGTCGGGGAGGGCAATGGCACGCGAGTTGCGATGGATGGGCGCGGGAAGGGCGGCGGCGAACAAGCACGGTGCGCGGGGGAGGGGGAGCGTTGCTACATGTGGCTTCACCTTGGGAACCAGCAGTAGGAGCGGGCCGGTGAACGGCGGAAGCGCGTCGCGGGAGGCGGGGCCACTGGCGCACGTGAGGACGGTGGCTCGAGCTCGCACAGGTCAATGGGCGGGTGTGCGACGGGTGCGAAGCCGGGGAGCAGCCAGCAACACGTGCAACGGCGACCTCACGCTGGCGCGCACGGGGTTCGGGCGGCGACCTCAAGCGGCCACGGGCGCGCACATGGGAGGTGAGGTGCTGCACCGGGGACACGGGGGCGACCGTCACGTTGCTCCTCGCGTGGGCCACGAAGCATAGCTCCAGGCAGAGGCTGGTGAGAGGACCGTGGTGGCGGGCGAGTCGGGGAGGAGCCGCGAAGGCAAGCGCGGGCGAGCGTGGAGGGGCCGGCATGGGGGCGAGCACTCGGCGGCATGAGGAGCGAGTGCTCTGATGGCGTGAGAGGCCTGCACGCAGTGAGGGGCCTGCGCACGGGACGAGCTCTCCGGCGGTGTGAGGGGCCTATGCGCAGGGCCGATGTGGGGAGCGAGCGCTCCAGCGGCATGAGGGGTTTGCGCAGCGCCAGCGAGCGTGGAGGCGGCCGAGCCGCGCGGCTCGACGGCACGAGCACATGGGCGACCTTGCTTGCGGAGGTGAGGGACGCACGGGGAATGATAATGGCTGCCGAGATGCAATACCTGTTGGAGACACGGTAAAATGCATGGACTTTTCTGTACTGTGCATGCGAGCCATTCATCCATTTGCCTCTCAGAAATGGCTAGTATTGTTGGAGTCAGCCTAATGCTCAGACATGTACGTAGTAGAAGACTCCAACTAATTACTATATATAGTTAAATAATAGTTGACAAAGCTTATTTTCAATAGGGTGTATTGCACGTTTAAGGATAAACTGCAATTTACTCGATCTCTTTAAGTATAGTTGAAGTCCAAATAACCCTCTAAACTATCTTGGTTCAATCTGGTTCATTCTACCCCTAATATAAAATAATTTATCTTTTTTGTTTCTTCACAATAAGTGGAGCCTTAAGATAAAATTGTATGGGATCTCAGCACTTAACACACATCATAACGCATGTTAGAACATGTTAGAAAGTACGTCATGAATTTTTATCATTACTTTGAGATAAAATGACATTTAATAGTATATTAATTTGTGTAATACAAATCTTATAAAAAATGAAAAATAATTCATAGTATAATTTTTGACATGCATTGTGGTACCAACTACCACCCTGCGAATGTTGACTTCTCCACTAGTGTATGGAGAAAAAAAATACAGAAGTTGCATTATGGGGTAAATTGAAGTAAATAATACTATTTTGGTGGATAAACTTTAGGGAGTTATTTGGACTTGGTTATATTTGAGGAGAGTAATTTAGACCTTTTCCTTACGATAAATACAAGACTAATAAGTAATCGCGGTGATTTCTAGTCCACTCTTATCATTTTTTGGGGGGGAAGCAACTCCATGCTTTGTTATCACAGTAAATTCTTGAAGGGCATAAAAATGCAGAATAAGAAAATCACAGTGATATACCACGGAATATACTTGAGTCCACAGTTACTTGCGCGCACAGGATCTATTAGCCGTCAGATCACAAATGGAGAGCTCAGATTGAGTCACATCATAAACTCTATGGTTAAATCTCAACTCCCAGTCCATGATCCAATGACTAATGATGTTTCCACGTTATAGGATGTGCACAGGTCGCCGTGTTCTCAAAATCCACTCTCTTTAAATGCTTATTTTGGAAAGAACGGCCCAAATATAACTAGAGCCTCAGTAATATCAATAAACGCACTTTGAACGTGATGTCCTAATCAAAATATAGTAACAACCCCTGCAAGCATCGATGCAAGCTAATTGCTGTCGCGTAGAATGGCCACTGAAAAGATTCCTGCAGGTGCCCGTGGTGTGGTATCAGTTGATGTCGGCGGGTACGCCTTGAACTGTTGTAGCCGTGTCCAAGTGCTTATTCAGGCACGGCACTAGACTTGCGTACTACGCCGGCAGGAAGATCAAATCAGCATGTCATCTTGCTTGCGACGATCCTCCATCATGTTAAATGGCTTTCAGGTCTTGCGTCGCATATTGTCTCCCCATTCAAGTGAGACTGACTGACAGGATCTTGTACGCTGTTGTAGGACAGATATCGAGTGTGTTGGTCCAAAAATGAATCGTCTCGATTTCAATAATTTTGTGAAGTCCGCTTTTCCTCTCCCAACTATCGGCAAAGTTCGCATTTCTGCCTTGAATTACAAAACCCGACATTTGAGGTCCTTGAACTCTTGAAATTGTTCATTTTTCCTCCGTCGGTGGTTTTTGAGGGTGATTTTGTCCTACGTGACATGTATGGCCCACACGTCGAGCACCACGACAGCATTTGTGAGAGGCCACCCATCCTCACCTTCTTCTTCTTCTTCTTCTTCTTCTTCTTCTTCTTCTCTCTTCTTCTTCTCTCTCTCTCTCTCTCTCTCAACCGGCGAGGCAAGGGCGGACTGCCGCCTCCTCCTCGCGGGCCGCCGCCGCCATCGTCCCCTCCGCGTCGCTGCCTCCCGGCCACAGCCTCGTCCTGCGCGCGGCCAGGCCGAGGCCGCCGCTGCCGGTCGGCCCTTGCCCGGCCGCTGCTGCCGCCTCGTCCTTGCCTAGCCACCGTCGGCGCCTCCGTGTCATCCCGTCCTCGTCGATCGCCACCGCTCCGTCCTCGCCTAGTCGTTGCCGCCGCCTCCTATGCCCCATCCTCACCTCGGCTAGGAGGCGGCGGCCAGGTGAGGGTGGAGCGACGCACGGGTGGTGGCAGTGGCCCGGCCTACCCGCAAGCGGGCAGGAGGCGGCGACGCGGAGGGGACGGTCACTACAACAATTTTGACATTCTATGACGATGTAATTTCATCATAGAAGGTCTAAAATTCATCACAAACTACTTTTCATGACGCAGCGGTGAAGAAACAAGATGCGTAGCTGATTACCTTCCGTGACATTTTCATTATTTCCACCATAAATTTGTGACACTCTTAAATTCGTCATACAATTTTATGACACTTGTGATTTTCATCATGAACCGTTGCATCGGAGCTGTCATGGCAGGCCGGTTTTTTGGCCCATTATTTTCACAAGCCCATTAAATTCACAGGGCTTTTTAATTTTGGCCTGAATAATCGGTAGGCCATTTTACTTTCAGCCCACTATAGTTTTGAAGGCTTTTTATCATTCGGCCCACTTAAATAACAGATCATTTAACTTTCGGCTCACTTAATTAACAGGCTATTTAACTTTCGGTCCACTTGTTTCTCAAGCTGTTTAACATTGGAGCCACCAATTTTGCAGGCTTTTTAACATTCAGCCCACCAATTTCTCAGGCTTTTTACATCTCAATCCCATTTTCTTATGGGCTTTTCACAAAATTGCTTTCATGGTCAAGCACAGTTACCAAACATCGTAAAAATTAAAATATTCACATTTTGCTACCAAACATGTAAGAACATCTATTTGTGTATAGATGTCATCGACCAAATCCCATACAGCAAAATACAAACATGTTTGACAGGACAAATAATTTGTAAGTCACTAATCCTAACGACACCAACCAGAATACCACCCTTTAATGAGGGCCCTATGCCAACTTCAACCGCTGCAATGTTGTATGTGAAATTAATCACTCTAGTTCAAAAAAAAATCAGTGAGACTATTTTTGAAAATAATGAATTTGTATTTAATTCTAGAAAAATTAAATTTGCTGTGATTTTTTTATTTTCTTATTTATTTTTAAAATTTTGGATGTTACATGTTTGGTGCCTACTATTCTTTTTTTTTCCTACGGACACGGTAGCACTTGACTATTTTTTCTAATGCATTTTTCTCTAGATAATTTCCAGCTGGAACTTTGATTTTGAGTGGTGAAATATTGATCTTTATTGCCATGTGTGCATGGTATAAAAAATATTTATTGAATAGTAATTCACATTTATCACAAATTATATTTTGCTTTCATTTTTAAAAAAATGACACGTGGGTCCCGTGTGACACATGGTTGTTATAAAATAAAAAAAATAATGACAATTTATATTTATCATAGACTTTGTAACGTTTACTAATTTATCAATCATGACGTTTCTATCCGTCACAATATAGTGTTGTGCTTATCTATGACGATTTCGTTGTCGGATTTAGTGACGAATATTAGTTTTTGTCATAAACCAAGATCTTGCTTTGAAAACGTCATAAATTGAATTGACTTTATGACGAAACAGATGTATTGTCATAGAGAATTCGTCATAGAAGACCACATTTGTTGTCGTGGGCGGCGGTCGGGCGGCAACGGCGTGGAGACGAAGGGCACAAAGGGGGCGATGGCGGCGGCGCAGAGGCGGCCATGTGGTGGGGACAGCGGTAGCTCAACCTCGGCCGTGCGCACAGGAGGCGACCACGGCGCCGGCCTTGCCTCGGTGTGAGAGAGGAGATAGAGAGAAGAAGATGAAGAGAGAGGTGAGAAGGGGTGGGCCCCAGCAATGTTGACGTGATGCTTTGACGTGGGGCCCCTACTTGCTATGTAGGACAAAACCACCGTAAGAATCACTAAGGGAGGAAAAGTGAACGTGACTCTTTGACCTATGGGTCCTAGTTGCGTTGCCACGTAGGACAAAACCACTCAAAAACCCACTAACGGAGGAAAAGTGAATGGTTTTGGGAGTTCAGAGAGCTCAAATGTATGATTTTGTAGTTCGGGTAAAAAAGCAAACCTTGCCGATAGTTGGGACGGAAAAATGACTTATTCCTTCTATTTTCAATCTATTGTTATTTGGCCCAACTCGTCTCCTTTGCTTCTTCCTCGGACAATTGTTGTGTCCTTATTGGACTGACAGAGCCCAACTTCACTTCCAAGTCGTCCTTTGTGAGCCCAAGATTAAAGAGGGCCCACACTGTGGCACCTAAAGCACGGCCCAAACCATCCATCTCTCAACATCGGCAGCCCACGACCAAGCGAACATGCTTCTATTGATTTTTCTCACGGCCTCTAAGAAACCAGCACAAATAGCTCTAAAACGGTAGTAGCATATGTATATTTTAAAACTTCTGAAATTAAAATTTATTTATTCCAGCTGAAAAAATGGTTTTAATAGAGTGATCATTTTAGAAAAAAAGTTAATAGAGTGATCACTAGTGGCTACTAACTCTTTATAATAAGTAGGATAAGTAATTAAGCATTATCATCTAACAAAGAAAAAAATACATTGTGCAAATTGCCAGAATAAACTGTGACCTAGTATCTCAATGACAACACCATCTTAACTGATCTAACTAATATTTATTTTTGCACCCCCGCAAAAAAAAATTATTTTGCACATGTATGTGTCAGCTGATTTCCCAGTGATCACGTCGTGATCATTGATCAGGTCACTCACTAATCCATGATTAGGTTCACCAACCCCCGCCCTCACCTACCAAACACATCTCTTTTTTGGGGAAAATGTCTTAAATGAAATACGGGTAGAAGCACTGCTACGCGACGCTGCTTTCACGCTACTATCGTTTTCCTACCAAACGCATAGCAGTTGCTACAGCCTACAGCTGCGTAGAAAGGCTAAATTGACGTCGTGATGTGTTTTACTTGTTTTTCATCACAATTTTAAATGGTGGCGAGAGGGTAGGTCCAGCGGATGGTGGGGCCCGGCCACCGAACAAGGCGTTTTTTTTTTTGGTGGACACCGAATAAAGGCGTTGAAAGTGAACAGATTCAGAATTGAGAGGGCCAGCGAGCTGCCAGCAACTAATTGGTTTGGTTTGACTGACCCTTCATTGGGGTTGCTCTTGGTGTCAGTTAAAAGAGCGGCGTCAGCAGCTGGTTATGGCAGGGAGGTCCTTTCCTCCTCTTCTGGCTTCTGTGATAAGTATGTTCATGAGATAGAGCCTAGAGAGGACATCTCCAGCAGGAGGGGAGAGAAGGCGTCCCAGTTACTCCAAGGTTCAAGGAGGCCTCTGTGTTCTTGCAGGGGGATTGAAGATTCCAGGTTGGTGCCTTCCTCCTCCCTTTTGGTGTTATTAACTTATATTTCTCAAGCTCTACCTAAGATTGGAACATATCATTGGTGTTTCTCGTCCTTTGATTTTACAGCATATTAAGGTCTTGATAACTAGAAACTAGGATTTGGCTATCATTTTAGCTCGGACGGAGAGATTGGGAATGGATTGGAAGGGAACTAGGGTTTGGATAGTGGTCAATGCCATCTGGGAAATTTCTGATTTCAATTTAGGAAATAAGAACTAGGGTATGGTTATGTCCTTCAGCTGGGATTGACAGTGGATTGAAAAGGAATAAGGTCTATGCTGTTTTTTTTTTCTTTCAATTTCTGCTCTGTTTTAAGTTTTGGGGGATGTTGCAGCATAATTTTAGCTCCATTCTTCCTGTGCGTTAATTTATTGTTTGCTCCTTGTAACAGGTAGGTTTGATTTTCCAGTGATTGATTCGGATTGCAGGGCAAGAAATCGAAGATTTTCCATATGCAATAATTAGTGCTTAGTTCACCTCACTGAAATAGCAAAAAAGCTCTGTAGTCTTTAGAATTGAGAGAGGTTGTGTGAGACAGACTTGGACTAGGAAAGAGCTTATTTCTGCAGAGGGCACTGCTGGTGTCCAATTTGAATTTCTGCAATCCAAGGCGAGGCAGAGCATGCGGCGAGTCCGAGTCTCGTCCCATCAGTCTCCTGTCCACAAGCTAGGTGATGCACAGATGAAACTCACACCCAAATTCCGGTTGGCCACAACTTCTGCGTTGCCATCATCTGAGCCACCCACAGATTTGGATCAATCCTCATGGGAGACAGCACTTATACCTGGACTCCCGGACGACGCTGCGCTCAATTGTCTCCTCCGGCTGCCTGTTGAGGCTCATGATGCTTGCAGGCTCGTGTGTCGCCGCTGGCATCACCTATTGGCTGACAAGGCACGGTTTTTTGCGCAGAGGAAGTTGCTGGGCTTCCGGACTCCATGGTTGTTCACTCTGGCATTCCACCGTTGCACTGGCAAGATACAGTGGAAGGTTCTGGACCTGAACTACCTCACCTGGCATACAATTCCTGCCATGCCATGTCGGGACAGAGCTTGTCCACGGGGATTTGGATGCATTGCCATTCCTAGCGATGGTACTCTTCTTGTCTGCGGAGGTCTAGTATCTGATATGGATTGCCCATTACACCTGGTCCTTAAGTATGACATCTTCAAGAACAGATGGACGGTGATGACTCGGATGCTTGCTGCTCGTTCTTTCTTTGCCGGTGGTGTGATTGATGGCCGGGTTTATGTAGCTGGAGGTTATAGCACAGATCAATTTGAACTTAATTCCGCGGAGGTTCTTGACACAGACAAGGGTGTATGGAAACCAATCGCTAGTATGGGCATGAACATGGCATCATCTGATTCTGCTGTCATAAATGGTAGGCTTTATGTCACTGAAGGGTGTGCATGGCCTTTTTTCTCCTCGCCGAGAGGACAAGTTTATGATCCAAAAATTGACCGATGGGAAGCGATGCCAGTTGGAATGCGTGAAGGATGGACAGGATTAAGTGTGGTCATTGACAAACATTTGTTTGTCATCTCAGAATATGAAAGGATGAAGGTCAAAATATATGATCCAGAGACGGACTCATGGGACTCTGTCCGTGGCCCTCTGATGCCTGAGCGAATTATGAAACCTTTCTCAGTCAGTTGTGTTGATAGCAAGATAGTCGTCGTTGGCCGAGGTCTTCATGTAGCAATTGGTCATGTTGAGAAGCAACCTGACAACAATTCTGATAATAGGAAATCAAGCTACTCCATTTGTTGGCAAGATGTGGATGTTCCCAAGGAATTCAGTGATCTGACACCTTCAAGCAGCCAAATTCTTCATGCTTAGCTGCCTATAACCCTGAGTTTCTGCAGGAGGATTGCAAATGATCAGCCTTGTGCCTTTGTCCTGCATTTTGATTGGCCAACTCAGCTACTTGAGCTGATCCAGTCTGTACCATTGTAGTTTTCTGTATATTAGGCTCTTTTCAATTCAGAGCTCTATAATCTGGAGCTGTTGTACTATTTAAAGAAATAAAGTTGATTTCCTTTTACAAAGTAGAGAAACAAACGGAGACATGTTGTAAGTAAATATTTGTCGGTTGTTGAACAAATTGTTATGTTTCGCTCTTCAGTCTTGACTCTTGTTTTGAATTGGTTCTGATGCAATTGCCAAATGATGCTTGACCTTGCTGACAGCATAATCACATATATTTGTAACCTGAGTCTTTGAAGAACTTGGGAGGGTCTACAGTACAAATTGGCAGTGGTACGTTGCACAAATGTGATTATTTATATCTGAGTTATGTACCTAGTTGTTCTTTGACCAGAATTCGGAGCAGTATTTGTTGCAGGTGTAAATTGAAGCAAGTTTTTGGGGACCAGCGATGCGTCATTCGCTGCTGATTGCTGAACACTAGCAGCAACAACAATACATTATCCAGTTCTGCAGTAAGCAACATGCTTTTCTGGTAGAAGCTTTGTTTTGTTTCGCTGGAACAAGCAGGAGCATGTTAGTATTTACTTCTTCAGATGTTGCAACGGTTGAATCTAATCACGCCCTGGCAGTGAAAGTTTTGGTTTTGGTACTCTGTTCTAATGTATGTTCGCCGTCTAGTTCGTTCTATCTGCTAGTGTCCTGTACGGTTTTCAGATCAGTACTATGCCGTTATGTAGCAGAACTGGTGCATTGTTTCATCAAGACATGGCAACAGGTTCTGAGAAGTTTGCGAGTTTCGTATTTCTCAGTACTTCGCAAAAAAAATTTGTATTTCTTGTGCTCTACTAAAGATGGTTTCGAGACAAGATACGATAATTGTCCAAGTGCCTAGACCAAGGATGAAGTACTCGTGCACAAGCACAGGGGTCCAGCTACCGCCTGCCGACCACTTTTGTACAGTTTGTACAGTTGGGACTTGGAGACGTGGACGAGAGCCATCCAAGAACAGAAACAACTCAACTCAAGAATCGGATCCCTATGGCTAGGGCTGGGCAAAAAAACCGGGACCGAAAAATCGAAACCGGAAAGACCGAGACCGGAGCCGAAATGACCGACATTTCGGGTATTGGGTACCTGTTCGGGTATTGAAACTCAATAACCGATATTAAAATTTTGGGTTCGGTCACCACCCTTGGGTACCCGATTAACCGAAATCTTCAGCGAATTACTATGGCCTTGGCCCATAGTGCATATACGTAGACCACAGCCCATAGACGTAATCAAGCTTGATCAAGCTTGCCGCAAATAGTGATTGACAAATCACAGTAATTATTTTTCCTAATTTACTCACGTATAGGATACAAACAAAGAAATAAGAACCGCCAGCCGCCGCCTGTTTCCCTAGGTCAAACTCATCGTCCTGCTGCACGCTCGCTGCGAAGTGTGAAACTACGAACAATCAACAGGGTAACACGTACAGCCGCCTCTGCAAGACTGCAATGGTGGAATGTATATATACTCTTCATAACTCTATTTTATTTATAGTTTAAATGCTAGATTGCTTAGTTCTATGTAGTACTGTTCGTAGGTTAGTGTCAAGAGTCATGTGAATCGTGAACTAGGACACATCCTTGCTCATTTTTTTTCCTGTGTATAGATGTCCACTGAACCAGATACGCATGGTGGCCGTATTGGTGTACCGGTCGGGTATTTCGGGTAAGACCGAAGACCGAACCGAAATTTAGAGTACCTAAAATTTTTGGGTATCCAAAATATTTACAACATTTTGGATAGTGATTCTAGATAACCGAAATTTAAAAAAAACCGAAATAACCGAACCGAAATATCGGGTAGACCGAACGCCCAGGCCTACCTATGGCCACTTGTCTAGACGTCATCAAGTAGTAAAATACGAAGTCTGCTTGCGGATTAGTAAGGAAATAAAATATAGCATGTACCGAAGGTTTTTTTTTCCAAAACTAAGAAAACAGTGAGAAATTTCAATATCTAGATTGAATCTTTCTGAACGAGCCAACTAGAAATCCAAGCGGCAGCAATGGAGGCGCTCTACCTGCTCGCCTCCCTGGCCACCACTCTGCTCACATCCGCCATCCACTCTCTCCTCCTCCTCCTCCGCCTCCTCGTCCCCTCCTTCCCGTGCCGCGCTGACCCTGACCATGGGCTCCCTGCGGCGGCGCGGCTGTATGAGGGCCGGGTCAGGCACTCCCGCCGGCGGCCGGCGGCGCACGCCTTCGTGTACCCCGTGCGCTATGCCCTCGTCGACCTGGACCGCTTGCCGCTTCCAGACCACCTCTCTGCTGCTGACGCGCGCCGTATCGCCTCCACCTCCGGCGCCGTGTAAGTGGTTGATGCAGAAAGCATTTTTTCTTTTTGGTGAAAACATATCGCGCTTTTTTCTTGTAAATATCGGGTCTTTCATGCTGTGAAATTAAAATTAAGCCTCTATGTGCTGTAAATTTGCCACATTTCATTGAAAGGTCACAACATAGAACACTTTTTTTTGTAAAGATCGTTCCTTTTGGAAATGTTTCTTTTGCTCTGACTGGCATTGTGCTTTCGCTGATGAAGGCGGCTCCTGACGATACCCAAGAGCGTAGGCTACGAGCAGAACCCGCTCAGCATTTACTACTGCTACGATTCTGCAGTACAGGAACAAGATGAAGAGCTCAAAATGTGCATTGCTGAGGTGAGGGCTGTGTGTTCGGTTCATTTTTATTCGTATCTGATAAATTCTCAGCACTGTTATAACCTCTTGTAATTGGTGACAGGTCACAAACACTCCCTGGGGGAGAGGGTGATGTTTACCTTCCAACCTGGTTCTGATCTTGTTGCAAAGCCCCTGCACGTCAGTCCCTTCATGGTATTACCTCATTTTAAGAACCAATATCTCTCTAATGATTTCATAAAAAGAAATATCTGTGGAATGAAATAATTTCGTGTCTACCTAGACAATGTGTCATGTCTACTGATAATTTGTGAATGGTTTAATGGTTAAACTGCTAGTGTCAGTAGGAAGCTATCGTCGTTGCTCAATTCCAATGCACAGTGTTGCCCATTACACATTATTTTGCATGGTCATATATTGGATGTTGTTTGTTATGACCAACTGTACATTGCTTATTTTTTCCAATATTTCTGCTGCATGTGTTCACCTCTACTGCATCTGCTTAGTGCGTTTCTTTTGTTTGCATGAGTTCTAGGATATGCTTGGTAACTGGAGTATTCGTGCTGATGCCCCGGGGATAGCCTTTATGTGGCTATATCAGTTCAGCATCCAACACTTGGAAACTACTTCACTGCAGCTCTGCATGCAAAGTTAGTTGGACAAACAAGTAGTTCTGTTAGACTAGCAACATTCTTTTGGCTGATGCCACACAAAGTTGCTGCATGGATATACTGGGAGGTAAATGTCCTGTATATTTTGTTTCCTTTTCTGATCCTGTACTTGTTCTTATCGTTGCATTTCTCATATTGCGTGGTGAACATTATCTAATAGCTCCATAAATGCAATACAAAATTCTTCTTGTGATTGCTTTCAGATAATTAATATATCTACCACAGTAGGGGCCTCCCCTACTGTGCCCTATAATTTTTTTTCTAATTATCATGAGAACATTTCCATAATTCCTCTGCAAAGGAGCTCATCAAACGATGTTTAGGATCTGATTCAGTTGACAATTCGCTCCCAAAAACACTTCTACTACTAGTACATACTTAAAATCATGTACATGACATTTTTCATTGCAAAATACAGATCTTCACTGCCCCCATTCTTCCATCAAATTACCACTTGGAAAAATTAAACTTTCGCACTGCTAGGCAGCAAACAAATCATATTTACAGGGTTATACAGAGAAGAGAATCAGGAAATGCCGCACACAACAAAAGGGCTGCAGGGCAATCCTTGTTTTACATGAATTACAATCCGATTGGGAACAGGTCCCATCTAAGCCAAGAATTAACAGAATAGAGAATACTACTTGTACATCTATCCAAAGTGTACATGGTAAGTTAGACTCATAAGTAATAGGTAAAATGTCTATCACATTATGTTTATATCCAGTTGCAAACTCAACAAACATTTCGCTGCTTCCTCTCACAAACCCGTTACCGAGAAAGGTAGCTTTATTTATTCCATGAAGTTAAGTCTCCTTTCCATTCTTCTGATCCTCATATCCTCTCATGTGCACACAAATGCTCTGGACACTAGACTCTTCAGCTCGTGTCAGCTATTTGGACATTGGTTTATATTTTTTTAGTAAAGTCCATTGTTTAAGACATGATGAATTCACTTCTGTCACATAATTCATACTATCAAATCCTAATAATAGAGAAGTGTTTTCGTAGGGATATAATTGTAATTGTTGCTCAAGAAGTTGCTGGTGCTCATTATTGACATAGTAACCAAAAGTTGAAGTAAAACATGGCACTACAGATATACCATCACAAATTGATAACTGATGACCATTGAAACTATAACCTGAACTTCCCAATGGCATCCACATCTCTGCGTCTCCTGGGACTGAATCCTGCCACATGTCTCGAACTTAAACAAACTCATGTGCTGCTGTGACATGCATTTCATTACTTTGTACTATTTTCAGCAATCTTACTAGTGCTCTGCTTCTGTTCTCAGGCCCTCAGATTATGGCTTAAGAACGTCAAATTTCTGGATCATCCCAGGTATCTGAACCTGAGCTACAGGGACGAAGCACTGAAGCGAGATCTTGAGATTCGTTCCTCTTGCAGCTTCCTTCAGAAACAGAAGTTGAACAATCAGAGAATCAGCGCCACGGAGGTAATGACTGATAATTCAGGTAATCACGAGAACGGTGACAGGAACATCACGAACAGATGGTGTGTATGGAGGAATGCTCAATGGCCTTGGTCGTGATGATACTTGAGAGCTTGAGGCAACGTTTTGTTTCGGTGCAACTTGTTTGATGCTTCCCTGTATAATCAAGCATCATTTGCTTGATGCGTTTGCAGGCACTGTGCTAGTTGCAAACACATGATGATTAACATTGACACATGTTGTTTATCATTTAAAGGAAAGATTCTTTCTTTGACATTTGGTCGATAACTTTTATAGAAATGGGATTAAGTAATATTTATATAGTTGGTATATGCGCCTAGTTTTTGACTAGTTACATTCCTGTTTCATGTATCCTTCTGAAAATGCATGATTAAGCTGCTGATTCAGCAGACATGCCTGATTGCATCGAGATAAAGTGCCTGATTCTTAGCAGCCAGCCAGACAAGACTTGTGCCAATAAATGTCACACCTGAAAAAATGGAAATTTTGGCTAATACAGTGGGATGTCAAATTGGTCATATGCCTTTCACATATCTTGGATTACCTTTGGGTCTCACAAAACCAAAGGTGGTTGATTTCATCCCATTAGTGCAGAGAATAGAAAGGAGATTATTGAGTACTTCTATCTTTCTCACACAAGCAGGAAAGTTGGAAATGGTTACCACAGTAATGTCTTCACTGCCAACCTTTTACATGTGTACATTAAAAATTCCATTAACAGTGATCAAACAAATTGAAACTTATATGAAGCACTATCTATGGCGAGGTTCAGATATTACTAATAAGAAACCTGCTTTGGCTTCTTGGGATATGGTTACTCTACCAAAAAAAGGAGGAGGATTGGGTATCAAAAAATATCAGTACAAAATGATGCACTCCTCATGAAAAATCTCCATAAGTTTTTCAATCGTGCAGATTTACCCTGGGTGAAATTGTTATGGGATAATTACTATCAAGGCTCAATCTTACCAGGTCAAAGGCAAAGGGGATCATTTTGGTGGAGAGATATTTTAAAGCTATTGGTACAATTCAAAGGAATTAGTAGACCTATACCTCATGATGGAGAAAGTATTATATTCTGGGAAGATATGTGGGCAGGAGCAGTCCTCAAAGATAATTATCCAGAGTTATATTCGTTTACAACAAAGAGAAGCATTTCTTTGCATAAGGCTAAGAGCATTGAAGACTTAACACAGATTTTTCAGTTGCCCCTATCCACTGAAGCTTTTAATCAATTGCAAGAGATTCAAGCGCTCTTAAATACTATCCAAGATACAGAAGAAAAAGATATGTGGATATATATTTGGGGCGCAACAAGATACTCATCTTCACATGTCTACAAGAGAATGATTGGTCACAGACAAGTGCATCCTGTTATACAATGGTTGTGGGCGTCTAATTGTCAAATGAAGCATAAAGTGTTCTTCTGGCTGGTACTAAAAGAAAGAGTAAATACTAGAGGCATACTCAAAAGAAGAAACATCCATCTTGATGACTATAATTGTGAGATGTGCATTTTGCAGCGAGAAGAGACAATCCATCATCTATTCCTAAGCTGTAATTTTGCAAAGGCTTGCTGGGCTTCTATTGGGATAAATATTACAAGTACAACGACAACGGAAAGAATTATTCAAAGAATAAGAAGACAGCTACAAGTCCAATTTTACATGGACATCGTCATTTTAATGACATGGAGCATATGGGTAACGAGAAATGCATGGATTTTTGATAGCATTGATCCCCGAGTACAAACATGTAGGGAAATCTTCAAGAAAGAATTTGCTCTGCTTCTATACAGAGTAAAAGATAATAGAAAGGAGGACTTGAAACAATGGCTAGAAACTTTGTTTTAGTCTTTTTCTTTTTGCCTTCTTTTTCTCTTGAGCCTCTCTTGTAATGTATTCTGTGTTTTAATTTAATAAAAGTCAGCAGGGACTATCCCCTCCTGTTTATTCAAAAAAAAGACTTTTGCTTGTTGGTTTATTAGTCAATTTTTTGTACTTGGAGAAGATTTGCATTTCTTTTATACCTTTTTCCGCGCTTTCTCTTGGAAGATTTGCATCATCAAACTCTTCCAAATATACAATAATCTATTATCGAGTTTTTACTGGTACATTTCACACGGGCAACCCAACATCCGACATATGTTCATCATTTTTTGTTTGAAATGGCATGTTCCCGTCAATTGAGGTGTGATGATCGGTGCCTGTCCAGTCCATCCAGAAAAGGTCAGGTTTCGTGTTGACTCTTGAGCCTGCCTTCTGGTTTGACATTTCCGCTGTTTTGCCCGCACACAGCCGCACACATATCCAATTGCCCGTTGTAATTTTCAAAGGGATTCACATAGATGCGCTTCCGCTTCGATTATGCATATGCTTCAACTTCTTTTTAAAAAAAAATCACAATCTGTGTGCTTTGCGGTGCGCTCCTCGAGATGAATGCCAAAAGTTGGCAAATAACTAACTATTATATGTATAGTAAACACGAGGTCTCTCTTTTTTTTTCTTGGCCTATTTTTCACGTGTGAAAAAAGCGTGAGAACAGCTAACAGTGCCTTGCAGCAATGCCCATCGACGAGATACGGCCTGCCTAATTTCCCTTGCGTAAAGCCACATGCTAGGTCCCTCCTTCCAGAAAATTGAAGGACAGGAAAAGGTGGGGAAATTTTTAGTGCAAATAAAATTTGGGTGCAACAGTGCAAACATACAATTTTATCCATCTGATCGTGATCTAAGTGCTTCTTGTTACTTCCATAATCCCACATGTGCTACTTTATTTTAGAAATATTTGGAAGGAACAAGGACCTTTAAATCATGATCAGACGGATGGAATTGTATGTTTGTGCTATTGCACCCAAATTTCATTTGTACCCTACATCAGCGATAACATGTGAGAATGGTTAAGCATGTGCTAGTTAAGGTGATTTTTGAGTGAGGATTTGCAATAAAAAATCTTATGAGTCCCAAACTCTAAATGACACATGTAGTGATTTATACTATTTTCTCTAAACTATAATCAAATGTTATAAACGTCATTGCTCGAGCATTCTAATTCTAATTTATAAAATGAAGTTATGCATACGAATAAATAAGACATTGACTGATCCAGTAGATACTGAGATTATGAAGCTAGCCAGACCGTGCTAACTGTTGATAGGAACGTCACCTTCTACTAGAAAGATAAATAAATGTTAATATGTGTAACTATATATTCAGTGTAAGACTCAACCCCGAGTGACCCAATTTAATAATGAGTCTAACTCTAATCAGTTTTGAGTTATAATCCACGTACTTTCTGTTCCACGTGACACTTTCTGTTTTGTATATCGAGAGTGGCTTATATGATTTTATTTATATTATGCCGATTCTTGTGAAAACTCGACGTCAGCAAATGGTTGGTTTCTTCTCCTTAAGTGAATGTTCTCCAAGCTTTTCTATTACATTTACTTTTCAACTATCATATTGTTTCAGAATTCAGAATTGTTCAGGCAGGCAGTGCCTTAGAATCTACTTTCATGATAGGGGAAGTATTTTCGTAGCAAGTATTTGTTAGGTTGCTGACACATGTTAATGCAAAGTCCAAGATCTAATTGATCTTCTTCTGCTGGTACATAATTACAAACGTGTCAAACCAGAATTAAGATGACACAAACGCCTACCTTCATCTCCTGGATTTTACCATGATAGAATAAAAGAGATTCCATCCAGGAGACTGCCAGCAACTTTTTGACAAATGACAAGAACGAATTAAAGCTGTACAGAGGGAAAAATATAGAAAAGCTATAGATCTCGAGAGATTCATGTACCTCCAAAAATAGTTTAGGACTTGGTCGAGTATTTTCGTCTGAATGAGGACGACGCATCGCCATTCGTAAATCCTCACATGTTTCTTCTCCGGTCGGCAAACCCTGGAACCGCCAAACTAATTCAGGCGTCAGAGAACTTTCGGAAAAGCTATGGATCTCTTGGAAAAATATTTTCAATATATATTTTCGTAATGCATGATGCCCGGTGCACAAATAGTTAAATGGTACGGCCATGTGACATATTCGCATTTATTGATTAGTTCGTGTGTGGACGTGGGTACGGTAGCAATTTTAAACTTGTCCCGATTCATAATTTGCAGCGCCATGATGGATGCATGTGTCCTCAACACTTTACTTCATTCACGCATGCTTTGCAGCAGGGTCGTCTCGTCTCTTTTTCCCCGAAAATGAGCCAGGGTGTCATGTTGGCAATCTAGGGTGTTCGTTTCCATGGGTTAAAGGGCTAAAACTAAACTTTAGACTAGACTTTAGCTCTAGGAAACGAACGGAAGGGCTAAAGTTTGGACTAATCTTTAGCTCTAGAGAGAAAGAAGGGCTAAAAGGAGGCAAAACTTTAGCCCTCCAAGAGGTGCTAAAGTTTAGCCCAAATTTTAGGAGCTAAACTTTAGTCCCTAGAGGAAACGAACACCCCCTAAGATTAATAAGGAAACCTAAAAAAGAGCATATATTCGAATGCGTACACGTGGAAATTAGCTGATACTAGCCTAAGACTCTGGTAGGTTAGGCCTAACTTATCATCAACAAAGAATAGAGGGAAGACAATACAGTTGTACTTTTCCGTAAGATTGTTCAAATCTTGTTTTTAGAATAAGATGGTGCTAAACTAGAGCTGTAACTCTAAAAATATAGACTTAGACAGTTCCTCATTGCAACGACTAAACGAAGTGTGAAGCCAAGTTCAGACCAAAATTTTCACGAAATTAACTAGTGGTAATGATGTTTGGATGTGAAATCTGTGATTAATCACCGTATAAATCAGCTCCATTGTTCAGTCTGTAACTAGAGGACTCTGTCGTGCATGTCTCCACCATGTAACAAGAGAACTCGATTTCAGTACGAGAAATCAAAGTTCTTCTTCACATAATAAGCACAACCAGTCGCAAATTGAGCCTAGCTCAATTGGTTAGACTCTATTGAAACCAATCCATCGGGTTAGCATTTACAACTAAGGACCCCTTTGGTGTGGCTCCTCAAAGTGTTTCTGCTCTGAATTCTAGGAGGAGCCATTCTTTCTATAAACATTTACTATCAACTTTATACTAGAATTCAGAAGCACAAAAAACATAGCTTCTCATGGATTCTCTACTCATTTTTTGTACTAAGATGCACATGAGAATTTGTATTGCCGAAAAAAATTCTAGAGAATTCGTTTTTGTAGAGAATCCAGTTTCTAGGGAATCCATTTTTTAGAGAATCCATTTATTTTTTAAGAAGCTCTACCAAAGGGGGCCTTGGTAGAGCTCTTCAAAGTGCTTCTACTCTCGACCTTGGAGAATCCATCCAAAGTTTTACATAAAAACGGATTCTACTCCTCATTCTTAGAATCACTTCTCAAGTTTGTACTATAATCCAAAAGCACAAAAAAAATATAGCTTCTTATAGATTGTTTGCTCATCTTTGTACAAAACAACACAAAAGAATCCGTTTTGCCAAACAATTTTTTCTAGAGAATTCATTTTTTGTTGAGAATCCATTTTCTAGAGAATCTATTTTTTTAAGAGAATCCATTTTTTTGGAGAAGCCCTACCAAATTATGTTTTCAATAGAAGACGACGTCTTTGTCAACAACGAAGACATTTTATTTTGACTTCAAGAATCTCAAGATTAAGCCGATTCAACCTTTCGGATGTACTCATAGAGATAGAGTATATGTGTGTATGTTTATAGGGATGAATACTCATGCATGTATCTGAGTATCTACATATGTATATTCTGTTCAATTCAAAAAAAGCGTAAGCAATTTATAATAATTTAACATTATAGATGCAGAAATGGAATATGTTTTAAGAAATCCACTACGTTAATCTTAATCAACACCACGAAATCAGCACATAGTCCTAAAGCACAGTTGAAAATAAAGGCAAGACAAAGGAAAAAAGAAATGGCTTCCTCCTCTCACAATGTAGTGTGCGTTCGTTTCCTGGGATCCAAACTTTATAGCTGTCACATAAAAAAGAATCTTAATATTTATGAGTACTAAATAAAGTTTAATTATAAAATAAATTACAGACTCCTAGACTAATTCACGAGACGAATCTAATGAGGTTAATTAAGTCGTGATTAGAAGACGGTTACTGTAGCAATGTAGCAACAGTTTAGCAAAACATAGATTAATTAAGCTCATTAGATTCATCTCAAAAATTAGCATCAATCTCTAAAAGGGTTTTGACATTAAATTGATCGAAATATTTATAAATAATAAGATTCTCTTTGATGTGACAATGCTTAAATTTTAGAGGAGGAAAACCAACGGGGCCGTAGATAAACGTGAGCATGTCGATGATGCACGCATGTGACGGCGGTGGCCGGAACAATACATGCCGTCGTACGTTCCTTCGTCCTAAAAGAACAAAGGGGAATAAACGCCGTGACTTGTTACCAAAACAGCCAACCGTTACGACCATGACACGTGGGCCCACAGCATGTCAGAGAAGAAAGGGTGACACGCCGCTCTTTCGTTCGAATAGGGAGAAAAAGTGAAGAAAACACATGTCGACAATAGAGAGAAAACGAACAAAAAGACATGGCGAAAAGAACACGTTTCTAATTGATTAGTGGTCTTTGAGATCCAGATTTAGTTGGTGGTTTAGGCAAAACGAGCAAGGGAAACCAGGAGCTTATGTTGAAACGGGCAAAGGCGCAAGATGGAAAAGGGGGGAAATTTAAAGCACCGCACTAGTGCTGCTACCCTCGCGGCCAGCCACCTCCGGCCCGCGCATTCTTCACGTGCGCGCCACAACCGAGCCGTCCACACCCATGCGCGCGCGCACGTTTCTCAAAGGCCAAGTTGTCGACGCCGCGGAGATACATATAGAGGTACAGGCCAAGCCACCACCACCTTCTTCTTCCCCACCTCAACGCCGTCCATCGATCAATCCACCATCGGGCGACAGAGATATCATAGAAGATCGAGCAGGCTCAAGTCAAGATTCAGAGAGAGAAGCGATAATGGAGGGCAGGAGGGAAAACGTCACCGGAGCGGCGGCGGCGCAGGGACGGTACTACTATGGTCGTCGCGGCGGCGGCGGCGGCGGCGGCGGAGGCAGTGGCGATGAGAGCGACGGGAGTAGCGGCGGCGTCGAGCTCAGCCTCCGGTTGAGGACGGGGAGTGTTCCTCCGCCTGCGGCGGCGGCGGCGGCGCCGGAGCAACAGGATACCGCGGCGAGGAGGAACATGACCATATTCTACGACGGCCGGGTGTGCGCCGTCGACGTCACCGAGATCCAGGTAATTATAATCACCCTGAATCCACTGGCCTTTATTTGCTACTCGAGTGACGAGTACTCGTGTTCTATAGGATCTGTTTCATCCATATCTTCAGTCAGTTAACAATCCCAATCTGATAGGCAACCATATATGTCTTTGTCGTTAGGCATACTCGCTGCATGATTGATAAATTTATTTAGGAGATCCCCCTTTCTAGGCATCTAGCTCGCCATATGTAACACGATTTTACTTCAACCAATTCATATGAGAAGATTGTGTGATCGAGTTTCGGTACCATAGTTTTTTTTCTACTAAAAGCTAGAATTTCATTCAGCCACACTGTTCGAAGTATTACCTCTCTCTCTCTCTCTCTCTCTCTCTCTCTCTCTCTCTCTCTCTCTCTCTCTTCTTCCATCAAGTGTGAATATGCCACAGTTGAAATTTGAAAAGAAAATTTCAAAATAACTTTTTTACTCAAAAGAGAGTAGTGGATATATTAATTCTTCAGAAAAGTTCCTTTTTTCCTCAAAGGAAGACTAGAAGAAGAGATGCAGGTTCTTGAAGAAAATCCCATTGATAATAATTTAACTTATTGCTAATTTGACTCAAAATCATGATAGTCATAATCGTAGCCTCCTAGGAAAAGTCTCGATTTATATGTAAGATTTGGTGGTCGAGCTTAGGTCTTCAATACTTACCAGTAATTTTTTTACTAAAAGCTAGAATTTCGTTCATCCACAGTTGAAAGTATTACTGTACTCTCTCTTCTTCCAGAAAAATGCTTGTCACGTTTATCATTATGGGACGTTACAAGCAAGTGTCATTTAGAACATGTCACGGTTCAAAAAAAATTACTCAAAGGAGAGTAGTGGATATATTAATTCTTCAGAAAAGTTCCCCCTTTTTTTTCCTCAAAGGGGACTAGAACAAGATGCAGGTTCATTAAAATCATCCGGTTGACAATAATTTAACTTATTGCTAATTTGACTTGAGCTCATGATAGTCATAGTCGTAGGCAAAGTCCCGATTTTTTTATATATACAGTTGAAGATTGTTATTCCCCCACAAAACAATTTACTCACGTGTTGCATCAAATCAAGGAGACATCGAACAGTCACCGTCAACCGGTAGATGTGTGCAGTTGACCGAACCCGATCAACTCAACTCGCCACATGCGTCACCGTCTCGTCTTCTCAGTTCCCACTGAACCACGGAAACTTGTCTTCCTCCACCTCTCGCCCGTCACCGTCTCCGTCGGCCATGCCGACCCGAGCACGCAAGAAACGCGCGCCCACGCACACTAATCAACAACGAGAAAAAAAAGGCACCCCCTTTTGACCGGACCTCGCCGGTCCGATTCGATTCGATTCAAATCCTGCAGCAGTGCGCACGCGCGCATCTTTTCGAATCCGATTTGTTTGTACCAAAATTATGTCGCGCGCATATAGATCGCTGTGTGTTATACTAAAAGTAGTAGTACGGAATTAAAAATGTTGCAAATCAAAATTTACTAATCTCTAGTATGTGGCTTCCATCTTTGGTACGGTGCAGGCGCGGGAGATCATAACCATGGCGAACCAGGAAATCTTGGCCCACCAGCGGCAGCACCAGCACCAGCAGCAGCACCGAGAATACGGACACGTGCAGGACAGAGGCAGCACGAGCAGCAGCGCCGCGGCGCGGTTCGGCGGCCAAGTGGCGAGACCAACTGCGGCGGCGGCGGCGGCGCAATTGTCGCCGGCGATTGGCGGTCCTCGGCAGGGCTTCGCCGCGATGACGGACCAGTCGGGGCTGTCCATGAAGCGGTCGCTGCAGCAGTTCCTGCAGAAGCGGGAGGCGAGGAGGGCCGCCGCCGTCGCGCCGCCGTACGCCGGCGGCGGCCGGCAGGCGCAGGCGATGCGGCACTGACCGTGGCGTAGGCTGCTAGATCATCAGGAGGTGGAGGGGGCGTGCATTATTGATCTCTTATTTTTGTTTGCGTTGAGGAATACGCGTAGATCACCGTATAGTTGGTTCTTTATTTTCAATTGGGTTGGCTGGGGTTCAATTTGGTTTCGTTTTTATATTGGTTCTTGGCAGTATGCACATACAGAGACGTGGAAGACGAAATCATGATCAAATACAAAGAGAGATCATGTAACAATTAACTGGCATGTATCACGCATTGTAATGTACAAGATCTATTTTAGGAGGTACTAGTACTACACAACAAGAGTGCAGTGACTGATCACGAGAAACAAACAGTACAATTATTGCTATCATCACCGCCGAGCACGCGTTATTCCGGATGGAGCTGATGAGAAGTCTTCGTTCCGCGGCGGCGGGCAGCGTCGACTGGTGGCCGGCGACGAGCGACGAGTATGTATGGACGGCGGCGGCTTAGCTATATGACTGCTTACAAGCGCGACGGCATGACGGCGAGCCTGTCGGACTCGGTGACGATGTGGCTGCGTGTGATGTCGGCGAGGCAGGTGCAGCCGCTGAGCGCCATGGTGAGCTCGAACTCCTCGCGCATCATGCGCAGCACGTTCCGCACGCCGGCCTCGCCCTCCGCCGCCAGCGAGAACACCACCGGCCTCCCGATCTGCAACAGCAATCAATCGATTAATCGACTAGTAATCAACTGCGACGGAAATTGGTTTTTGACTGCTGCTGATAATGATGTTGCTGTAGCGTGCTTACGAAGACGCCGGCGGCGCCGAGCGCGAGCGCCTTGAACACGTCGGTGCCGCGGCGCACGCCGCCGTCGAGGAAGACGGGGATCTGGCCGCGCGCCGCCCTGACGACCTCCTCGAGCGCGCTGATGGTGGCCGGGACGTAGTCCAGCTGGCGCGCGCCGTGGTTGGACACGATGATCCCCGCCGCGCCGTTCTCCACGGCCATCCTTGCTGCAAAATTCAGTTAGTAGTCGCTGATGATGATGCTTTGACGGATTCGAGAAATGAGATGTGAGTGTGTACAGTCTTCTGCGGTGATCACTCCCTTCACCAGGATCGGCATCGTGGTGATGCTCTGCAGCCACTTCACATCCTTCCAGCTCAGGGTGCGGTCGATCTGGCCGGCCACGTAGGAAGCCAGCCCTGAGTCGGCGGCCTGGTCCATTTTGCCGAGGTCCAGGCCTTCGAAGTTCTTGAGCGTCAGGTTCGGTGGCAGAACAAATCTGCACCGCAGTACGAAGCCAGATTCAGCTTACTTGTCTGAAACTCTGAAATTTTAAGGTTTTCTTCATATTGTTTACAACAGGCTACTTTCATAAGGTTCTAGCAGAATGGACAATAGTAGTAATCAATCGCTGCAACTGTTTTCGCATGAACGAGTAGATAGGAGAGCCAATTCACCTGTTCTTGATATCAGCTTCCCTGCGGCCAAGGCGCGGAGTGTCCACAGTAAGGGCGATGGCCTTGAATCCAGCCCTCTCTGCCCTCCTGACAAGCTGTTCCACCACTTTCCTGTCCTTGTAGACCTGCAATTCAAGAGACGAATTATTCATGATCATTTCTAAGAAAACTCTGATGAGAAGGATTTCGATTAGTAGAAGTGCTAATGAATTTACATATAGCTGGAAGAAGCGAATCCCTGGTCCAGTTGAGGCGACCTCCTCAACGCTTGAAGTAGCCCAGGATGACAGTGTCTGCATAAACAATCGTCAGAAAAGTGTGCACGTCGCCTTGTACGGGCCGTTTATCAGTGATATTCTGTTGCAAGCAACTGGACCATGTACAAACCATGATAGTTCCTGCTGCTGATGCCGCACGTGCAGTTGCGTACTCTCCTGAAAATAGAAGGATGGAGATATTGACATTAACGCAACAAACCTTATGGAGCATAACGGAAAATGCAATCTATTGTTGAAAGTTGGAATTGAGACTTGTTTCAGTTAACATTGTAGCTAGACTGGGCAAAAACCAGATGAATCTCACAGGGATATACCTTCCGGGTGAGCCATCTTCTGCATAGCAGTTGGAGCAACCATAATGGGCATTGAGATCTTGAACCCCAGCACAGTTGTACTTATGTCAATCTTCGATACATCGATCAGGATGCGTGGGCGAAACCTAGACAAAACAGATTAGCTTAACAGATTAGCAATTGTGTAGCTCTGAAGTTTTTTGATCGCATGAAGAAATAGCATTCCCATTGGGATCTGAAAACATCATGTTCCAGCCTTCCAGGTAGAGGAATTTATTAATTATTCCTCCGTTCACTTTTTCATGACGATCTGACCAGTGAAATGAACTGAAGAACAACTGGTGATTGCTGTCGGAACATCATCATTAGGGAAACAGAGTACTAGTAGTTATGGATCTACTTGAACAACAAACTCTACACAAATCGTCGTGTCAAATATTTATCTCATTCAGGTTAATTAGCACTAGCACCATAGGTCACGGCTGTCAAGAGGGTGTGTGCCCAGGTGTACGCAGAACAATTATAGCCAAACTATTACCCTCAACATAAGAATGACAATATGTGGAACAAGAAACACCTTTTTACTTCATAATTTTGCAAAGTATTACCACCAAAAGATAATTTTTTGTACTCCTGATTAGTGAACAGAACTTATTGTCGTTTTTCTATGTTTTTCTTTGCCTGGAACTGGTTCGGTTATCTTATGCATGTATCGTGGTAAAATAATTCGCTGAGAACTTACAAAATCCTGGAGAAGGCCTCTCTGTTTTCTTGTAAAGTCCACTCGTCCTCGGCTCCAGATGCGTAGTAATCATATGCCATCTTGGGAAGCTTCTGCTTTGCGATGGCCTGATACTCCATGACATTGGTGATCTCCATCTCTGCAAGAAGCAAGTGAACAGGTACACTAAAAACAGAAACCCGTTAGTTGATCTGTCCAGGGAGTAGAGAAAACATCATCTGATTCATGTAAAAGAAATGTTTGCGTAATTACATAACAACAAGAAGAATGAAGTGAAGAACAAAACCGATCTGAATTCATGTTAACGTGTCCATAATTCAGATAGGCGAATCATTTGCCAGATGCAGTGAGGATGATGCAAGAACTGGGGCATGTACTGAACCAAGAATCGGATGAAGTTATCTTACCTTGCTGCAGGCAGTGGCTGCCCCTTGCAGGACCAGGGGAAGGCAGTGAGGGAGGAGGAAGTGATACAAGTGGAAGTACTAAGAACTGGAAGCAGTGGTGAGATGAGAGTAGTATAATATAAGGGATGAGGCACTGGGTCTTCAAGTTTTCTATAGAGACAAAGCAACGAAAATGATTGTTGCATTGAAGGGAGAAAGAGAGTTTTTTGGATGAGCAACTGGAGGTGGCAAATAAGGGTGGCTCTCCTACACTGCTTCCTCATCCACTCACTTCTCTACACCACCGCTGCTCCTCTTCCATCGGAGATTTTTCCACGGCACAGGTGCCATAGAAACTTAAGTGGCAGTGCACTTCGTGTTACGCCACGTGCAACCTGCTCCTGCAACCAGGTTCTCGCCTCCAACCCATTGCAAAATTTTTGCTTGCACGCAGGTCACAGTGCAAGGAAGGTGAATTACAGGAGATAATGATTGATGGACAGGCTCTGGCCGACCCCTTTATATTGATGAAATTCAGGAGGAGAAGGGTACCAAGGAGCATAGAGAGATTAGTTGAAAAATCTGCGCTTGCTATGTGGCAAATTGCACCTGTTCGGCTGTGCCAAATCAACACAGAAAATCCGCAGAAAACTCGTCAGAAAAAAATGCCCCCAATTTCGGTATCTTTTGAAGAATGTTTTCAGGAATCATTGGATGAGACAATTGCTAGAGTTTGATTCAGAGTTGATCGGAGGTGCCTTGGCTGCTTCCGACGTGGCATTTTGTTATCTTTTGGTGCTTTTATTGGCGACGGACGGCCAATATGAGCCTGAGGTGACTGGGCAGATGCATCTCGTTTTGTATTTTCATTTACTTAGGAATTTGAAATTTGATGGATCAGTCTGTTGTTCATGTGCCATGTTAATTGACATGATTTCACACAGTTCATTTGCTAGAGAATCAAACACGAATACACATGCGGTCACATGCTGGAGTCCGATGAAGGCTACTATAGATCTACGGCTCCAGGCAATCCTCAAGTGCGGCAATTCCGATCAGCCAGATGTAGGGAATGCCATCTATTCTATCGATGTTCATAAAGGAGAACCCCAGGTGTTGTCGTTGTGGTTATTTGACAGTCACGGGCGTCGAGACCCAACGTTCTCGACGGCAGCACCACCTATATGCTAGCTTTGTAGAGAATAAACCCAATCCTCCGAGGGTTTGCTTCTCCCGTTGGTTCAGTTTGACACCAAAGACGGTTAATTGCAATCATGTAGCAGCAATGTGGCTGCAAATATCTAATTTGAGATTTAAATCTCGAATCCTTGTACTGTGCTTTATTTAATATAATATGTCAGTTATAAAAGAAATTACTCCAGTCCTTCAGCTTTTCTCGGCCGTGACAGTTCAGTCAAAATAGTGAGCATGCATGTTCCAATCTTAAACCATTATACACCAGAAATCATTTGTGGTACCGGTAATCATTATGGAGTGCATTTTTTGATCAAGTAAAAGTTGAGATGGTAAAGGTATAAAATACAACTTGTTGTACTCTTTTGGTGTCACCTCCTATTTACTGATGGAGATATACAAGCAATGCCCGCACACATATGACAACACCACCTGAACATCTGCATATGCAAACCATTCTCTAGCAATCTTAGTCGCAATAACCCGTCACGTGTGATGGAGCCACAGGCACACCAAGGTAGAGTCAGGAAGGTCAGAACTCAGAAAGAAGGTGATTTCTTCTTTGTGATCTGGTAGGCATGCAAACTGAACTCCCTAGCCCTTTCTTTTCTTACACTATGTTCTGTAAAATAAACTTCCTGCACACACCTCAGGCAACTCAGTTTCCCCAAACATTATCCCAGTTGTTTGCTTTCGGTGCCTCCACAAACTGCTGCACCGGCCCCTCAAATGCTGGGGCCTCTGGTCCCTGAAAACTGACCTTCTTTGGCTTTCTCCGGATTCCTAGCAGACGCAACACAAACCGTGCAAGCTCACCATAAAGCATACCAGAACGATCGAAGAGCTGCCACCATCATAATGATAGAAACTTTAGTGCAAAGAGGATCATTTTATTTCAAATGAATACAATAGGAAACTGTGCAAGAGTACAGTACCTGCAACATAGCTGTCATGAAAAAATAGGATGCTTGAGTGTTCTGTTCAACAAGGAATGAGATTCGGCCAAAGAAGTTGACAACACCATGCATCTACAGCCATTTAAAACCAGTTACAAGTGATGCTCTCAACATATATAGTACAAAAATTAAAGCATGAGAAAAGTGATGAGCTTATCTTTATAAAAATATGTAGACATTGAGATATAACATTACAATGGCAGGTTGCATATATGACAAAATAATAATAAAACAAATAACAATAAAATGGCACAAAGAAATGACAGGCACTGATATATGGTGCCTTGCAACTACAGGTATATGAGTATGTGCATGCTCAGAACTCATAACATTCTGAGTTTCAGAGTAAACAAAACAAAAAGGGGGTACTATAGATTCAGAAATAAATCTTTTACTTCAGGTCAGGTTGCTTTTAACCTTTAGAAAATCACAAGTACCCCTGTTACTCATTGCCATTCGCATCCTTTGGACACCAAATAGCTATACGCTGACTGTAATTGTCAGAATTGTCACACTTTACGCACATGGCCCATTACACAAATCAGGATAATGACTAACAGCTTGGACTATCGTTTTCTCCCCTTTTATCCTTTCCTTATGGTGCCTTTGCAATAATGGAAACGGGCAAAAGTATCTTACCACTCGTAGAAAGGACACCCAAAAACCTGGTGGGGGTGCAGGAGGGCCAAGTGAATTTGGATCCTGATTACCGTAAGGACCCATGCCCATACCACCCATTCCACCCATGCCACCCATGCCGTAACCACCATATCCACCCATTCCGCCATACATGCCTCCACCATACATATTAGAGCCCCCGTAAAGGCCACCACCATAACCACCTCCGTAACCAGAGTACATATTATTTCCGTAGACCCCACCACCACCATAATTGTTGCCAAATCCACCATATGAGCTATACATATTAGATCCACCGTATCCTGCATCCACAAGGGAAATGTCAAATTCTGAGGACAAGAGTCAAGAAAATATGACCATAAGAGTCTATGACAACCACAAATTATGTGACTTTCAAAATCATTAACTACCTCCATAAGTGTTTCCGTAGCCTGTCTGCTGCCAAGGTCGTTGAGGCATAGTCCTAGAGACAGTGCCATTTACATTGTGAGAGACATTGCTCTCTGTTGCAGCTACATTCTCTCCAGGTTTTGCAGTACCGGAAGCTTCAACGACATCACTAGTACTGCCCCCAGATGGGGGCTTGAAAGGTGCTGGACCGGATGCCCCCTCACCTCCGGAACGCTCCCATGGCTTTGGTGGTGCACCTGGAAATCCCGTTGATATGCTACCATTAAAATTCATCTCAATCATTACAAAATAGCACAACTTATGTCAGCAAGAGCTCTAATAACTAGTAATAAAGTGCAGGGTTAGCACTCACTAGACTAAAAACCAGAGAATTTTTTTTTTTGATTCTCAAAAAACCAGAGAATTAGTAGCAAGCAAAGCAATCAAAGCAGTAATGTCACTAAATATTCCCAACCGTTATGCAAGAGTCTCCTTGACAGAAATGATGAGTATAGTTCAGCTGACAACTTAAGCTCAATTGGAAAGAAGAGGATATCATTACTTTTACTTGGTTGAACCAAAGAGGAGCTATGTTGAATTACTGAACATGAAACTACAGAGCTAAGTCACGGATCATGAGCACGCAGGACAACAAGCTAAAGGGATCCAGAGGGCATCCGGCGCCACAATTTCCCACAAGATACCCGATTCGCGGCCAGAAAAGTCGTCCACGCAGCTCAACACCGAGCATGGATCAGGCACTGCCACGAATTGACTATCACCAGGCGGTTCCCCCGTTAACCGACAGTGAGTTCCGCATCAAACCTCAGGCCCAACGCGAATCCACACGCAGCACCAGCACAGAATCGTCGCACCCATGAAGACGAACCAGCTTGGTTGAGCAAGGAGAGAGAGGGCTTCACGGTCCCGCAAGCTCCGACAAGGCCAGCCGCGCCCCGAAATCCCCCAGACGAGAGAGGGAGTGAAAAAAAACGATCTTTAGTTTACCCCGCGGCCGCGGCGCAAATCAGGCTCCGAATTGAGCGACCGGCGGCATCCGCCGAGCGGATCCTGGCCCCGGACCGCATCGAATCGAGGGAATCAACGCCGAATTGCGGGATCTAGCTAGGGTTAGAGAGCGGAAGGGGGAAGGGGAAGAAGCGACGGACCTGACATGGCGTGCGTGTACTCTCCTCTGCTCCTCTATCCGGGTCCGGTCTCTTCGCTTTTTTCCTGGTCGATGAGCACGCGCACGCGGCCACGCGCTCGATCCCCTTTTGCTCAAGTCAGCGGATAACGAACCGGACGCAGTTGCTCGTGTATTTCCGTTCCTTTTCTTTGTTTTTGCTCGCGTGTATATCGTGTGGGTGCGTAACGGGCTCAGATTGGCTTGGGCTCATAGCTGATGGGCCTCCAGTCCATGCGACAAAGTGGCCTACGAGCCCGTCCGGCACGGCCATTCTCCCTCCGCAAGAAAGAGAGGTGATGTGGATTTATATCGGAGAGAAACAGTGATAATTGTTTCGATTCTATCCAATTGAGGGGAACCAAACACGCCCTAAAGGAAATCTATTTTTTTTCTCATATAAGAAAACATGTAGTCATTGATTCAATTCTTAAAAAATCTCTATCGATAGATCTGATGGGGTAATATTTTGCGCAAATGGCACAATCATCACAAAGGTGCAAACTCTCAGCGTCAGGGCTCCGATCCGAATCCAAAGGCACATAACCAGGACGATACGTCCCCCTTTCTATACTAGACGATGTTAGTTATATTACTACCTCCGTTCTAAAATGTAAGCATTTATTGACTTTTCGAATTGAGTTTGACCGTTTGTCTTATTCAAAAAATTTATAAGAATATTGATTATTTTGTTATATTTTAATTTATTGTTAGATATATTTTAAATATGATGTATTTGTTTTTATTTTTTCACAAATTTTTTGAATAAGACAAGCGGTCAAACACAATTCGAAAAGTCAACAAATGCTTACATTTTGGAACGGATGTAGTACCTTTTCTTTCATGGTTGCAAGGGTGATACGTGAAAAAAAATTCTATACGCACGTGCTGCACAACCTGTCCCGTGCAGCACTATCTGGATCAACGCCACATGTGCATCCAACGAACGGGAATATCCTACAAAGGAGCCGGCGAAACCAACGATTGAGCTGATAACGTTATCGAAAGCGAGCTGAGTCAGAAAAAAGGTATAAGTCGTAGTACTTCCCAGATCGACCCAGAGCTCGTCATCGTCGCCGCTGTGATGGCTATCTTCCTTCGTGCAGGCAGCCACAACGGTCTCCTGTGCTCACAGGCTACTACGGTGGGTTCTCAATTCTCCATCTATAGGCGGCGTCGGGAAGGCTTCTTCCCACAGTGGCGACGACGGCGGTCGGCATTCATTCTCCTCTTGGCGACGACAGGCACTAATGATGGTAGGGCCCTCCTCTCTGAACGCGGGTGACATGGCTGGTGCTCTCCTTGCTGAGGCGGTCACGACGATGCTGGACTTGAAATCCATCAGCCATGAAACAAGTACTACTATTTTTCGTGAACGGAGGAACACACGTGTCGTGCAAATATAACTATATAGCATCCTCGAAATTGCTGCGGCCATCATCTCGGATTCATAGCGCAGAAACAAATGCAATCAGCTCATCTATTTTGCTAAGCTCACAAAGTAGATTTGGAGGAGGATAGAAGCATGCTGATTGTAATTAAGCTGACAATTTAATGCTGCTCGGGGCAAGAATTAATTGTTTCAGACTTTCAGTTTCATTGTCGATGTTGCAACTTTAGCGCTGATTGGTCGATGGTGAAGCGCATTAGCGATTGAGTCACCATCACATGATGATGATTATGTCAACACTGTAGAGTAATTGACGTAACGGTCAAATTAGATCGATGAATGGCACCTGAACACGATATTATTGGCACTGCAGTGACAGACGATGGCCGCATGATCTTGGCAGGATCAGGCAACTATGGTGACGAGGCATGATGTCGATAATACTCTAGGGTTGTGTTCTGCGCTAGAAAAGGAACAGGTGGAGCCAGGGAGGAGGTTGCGATGCGAGATGAATAGGCTTGGCTTGCTTATTCTTCTTTCGTTGTTTATCGACTCGATTGTTGGCTTTGCCAGCTCCTTCATGGGTCTTTTTATTCGTTGATGCCCAGTGGCTCGTATCACTGGTGCTGCACTCGGAAATTGGTTGGATTGTAAGACCATTCTCAATGGGCTTTTCATATAGCATTAATTAGCTGCTATATCGAGAAAAATCGATGACATGACAAGGTAATTAATACGAAAGAGAGAAAAGTCTTTCGTCCTAGTGAAAGGTCATGGATTCTTTTTTAAGTTAATGAAAGGCAAATGAAAGTGCTTTGAGAGCCTTGCCTTTATATTCTTAACACCCTCAGCCAACAAGATTGTGCGATGTAGTTTTATTTTATAGAACAAGAGTAGAAAACTTATATGTCCTACTTGAAAACTGTGAAATGGAAGTAAGCTAACGTGTCATACACAGCTCCACGCTCTGGGACTGCTAACGCTCAACATATACAAAGTATAATATTCCATACCGTGATGTACCTACCACGTGACATACGCGCCAAGTGGAGTTGTTTTCTGCCGTTGCGCGCGGATCTCCATATATACCATCGTTTGCCCCTTCTCCCTCCGCAAGAGAAAAAGTGGGACAAGCGTAGTCAAATCTTGGACACTCTGCTCTCCACACCATGCGTCGTCGTCCACGTTCTACCATGGCGCAGCCCCATCCAGCAGGACTCGGTGAGTCACTGCCGGCAGACTCCCCGTCTCCCTCCGCTCAGGTGCGCCGCCTCCCGCTCTCGAGATCGATCAATCTAGTGTAGCTTTTGTACAGTTTTTCATCATGTATGCACAGTCATTTATTGAAACAGTAGACCTCCTCGAGAAAACTAATTAAGATGCAGTTTCTGTCCGCATTTCTTCTCTCCCCTTTTGGCCTTTTCGCTTCCAGTTTTGCTCTCCTTCATTTCGTGCAACAAACCTCAATAGCCGGATCTTGCTTTCTATTGACTTTGACTGGATCTAATGCGATCCATCGCACGTAGTAGTTACGCCAGACGCCGGCGCCGGGGGCAGAGTGCGGCGACAGGAACCTGGGGCGACGCATCAGTTAGGCTCAAGCAGCACCGGCCGGAGCTGCATTGCTGGATCAGGTTAACGGAGGTTAACAATGGGTTTGCCTAATAAAAAATGAACAGAAAGAGAAGAGGACGAGAGAGCGAGAAGTTCTTTTAGAAACCAATTCAAAAGAATGCCTTTATCGAGAAAAACAAATAGATGGCACAAAAGAAGGACACCCTGATACAAATGATGTATACAAAAACAATGACAATAAAAATTTTGGGCTTGTTGAGAATCCTAGCTCGGCAGCCGCTTGCTGGGAATCTGTTTTGGGCCTTTGGGCTCACCTGTATTGTTGTTTCAATTATTGCAGGCCCATGTATTTCCCTTTATGTATTATATCTCCCCTGCTTTCTCCAGATTTTTTCCGTTCCTGTCATTTTTGGCTTCTAGCCTTCTACCATCTCTACTTTGAGTTTTCCACCTCCAGATTCTGAAATAACCTTCTTCTAGCTCCTCAGCTTTAGCTTTCCTCCATTGTTGAGCCTCATTCCTATGTATGTTTATCATTTTTGAGTATTTATCACTCAAAATGAGGCCTTTTATCCTACTGTTTCCTGATTTTTTTGTTCCAACCTGCAACCGGAGCTATCTTTTGGTTTTTATTTTGTTTGTTAGCTGGTGACGCAGCTCTGAATAACACATTGACTCTTGGGTTACTTTTCATCGTATTTTTCTCGATCCCGTCTTTTGTTACTACATCCCATGCTGGTCCCCTTCTTCCTGACGTGTCAGAAAAGAACACACCCCAGCTAACGTAGCCTTCAATTAAATTTGAAGTTGTAATAATCCCGAATGTAAGGTATGCATCATAGTTGACTGTTTTTGTTTATTTTGTAACGATGGATGGCTATATGTATCATCAATCGATACAGAAGCTGGATATTAATTAATATATATATCCCTATTCTAAAAAAAACATTAGCCTTCTATTCTTATAAGTCAGATATTTCCTGTTCAATTTTTCTTATATCTATATGCTGCATTTTCTCCTTGTTCTGCTTCGTATTTCCTGACTTTTGTTTCATTCAGGTAGTGAGTCCAGAACTGCAGAGCAGGAGTAGCCGGAATGGAGTTGATGATTTCTTGCTGTAAGACTCGATCTGGATAAATATGTTTCCTTAATGTCTCTTGGAACCTCCACTACTATATCTCGTTCAATTGCCTCTCTAATAGTAGGTCCCATACTTTCCGTGGATTCACAGGATTATATCGCTTCTAGCAGCTCTAAAACTGGGGCCGAGGGCAAACACTGAAACAACCTCGCTATCAACTACCCCCAAGGTAGTCATACTCCTGTATCGAAAATACCTCTTCGTGAATCTCGAGTATAGATTGCACGGTGTCCAGCGCCGATCCTGAATGTTTGTCTATTTCACTGATTTACTGGAGAGATTTGTTGCTCGAGATCGGGCAGTGGGAGCGAAGGCAGATTTCTCATCCAACCCACTTGGTCCCTTGATTAATTAATTATAAATGAAAGGCCCACATTTTCATTTAATTAATTATAAATGAAAGGACATTTTCAATCGCGTGTCAACTATTTTTACTGATGTCATATTTAATTAATCTATAAATGAAAGACCCACAGACGCCTTACTGACCTTCCACGAGTATGTAGTTTTACTCATGCTTTGTCGGCCAATCTCAATGGGAGCGTCATGTAGAGTCATAAGCATTAAATTTGCTTGATATAGACATGAGAGAGAAGAGATGGAGTGTCATGAGAGGAGGAGATAAGTGTCATTATCATGACCCTCCACTGGCATAGTTCTTAAGAATGATCTCTTTTGTTAACTATGCGATGACACTCATCACTGAGATTAGCCTCATCTGCTTTGGTTGTGTTTCCGGAATAAATCTTATAACAGGGTGAACCCAGCGTCAGAGGAGCTGATGAACTTGATGATGTTAATAGGAACATGGAGGAAATTGTTAATATGTTCACGGAATTAAAAGAGTCAGTAAAGGATCTATGTAAAGATGTAGCTGAAGTTAAAGGCCAAACAAAAAGGTAAAGCTACTTATTTATAATATTTTTTCTCTCTGAATTAAACAACATTAACTTATTTTCTATGCATTATAATAAAGATATCCTACTGTTTACACAGGGAACCGTGGGGGTCTGCTATTGTTAAAGGTGTACTTGGTACAGTAGTTGTTTATTCTGGTATCTGCCTTTTCGTGAGGGATTTATTGCGAAAGAAGCCCCTCGCACTTTCTATACTGGGTATGGGTGGCAGCTAAACTAGTTCGCGTAACTCTTTACTTATTTATTCGATTAGGTACTCCAAATGCACTACTGTGATCAGTTTCTAAAAGATGCCATGGTGGGTTTTTTTTTCATCTTCCCCATCGACCTGTTGTTTTCTTCACAGTCCGACCATGAGTTTCTTGTTTGAGAATCGATTTCTTTAATTTGTGCATAACTCCTACTTTGTGAAAGTAGATTTATTGTTAAATGAGGTGACATATTATAAAAACGATGACATGGCAAAGCTAAGATGAAATAGAGCAAATTAAAATGAGTTTCACTAATGGAAACCAAACTCTTTTGGTATTGTTTCGCATGTATAAAAGTTAAAAACCCATTGAAATATTCATGAGGAGCATAAAATTGTATCTTAATATACATGTTTTAACCAATCTCTATCAAGTGTATAACACTTTATCTCAACATGCATGTTATTTTACAAAACTGTGAGTTGAGAAGAGCCCATTTCATAAAAACAAACTAAATACATGGTATTTTTTAAAACTGTGAGATGAAATTATGCACTAAGACTAAGACTATTGATTGGTCTATTACTAGTATAGTTCAATTTAACATTACTTGTTTTTGTGAGACGCCCGAAACAAATCCGATACGGTAGCAGCAGTTCAATGGTTTCCGGAGAAGTGGATTTTAAATAAAAAAGTTGGCACCAAAATTTGTACAAATAGTTCATCAGGATGAAGGCATCAACTCAAAATCTAGATGAAAAATACTCATTTGGGGTAAGAAAGTTAAGGGAAAAAAGATATAGTTATTGGAGCCTCCTTTGAGACGTCTATATTAATCGGATGTAAATTGTAGCTTTCCAAAGTGAAACTAATTTAGTCACCTAAGATCGGCTGAGATCGCACAACCCTCCTCACAAATCTCTGCTTATGGAACAATAGGGATCGAAATCTCTACTCTTAATAAGTGTCATGGTTTTTCTTCGATACTGGCCCTGTCTACATATAATTACATAGAGTAATTTTCGTTTCTGAGAAAAAAATACCTCACAAACAAAAAATGTCACTTTGACTTAGAGCATCTCCAAAATCACCACAATAAATTGATCTGAAAGATTAATTTTAGTAGCATCCCAAAAAAATATATTACGGATATTCTTTTTCTTGTATCCTCCAACAGCTCTCCCTAAAAATAGATCAATAATACTTTGGAAGGCGCAAGGGAGAGGCTGGTACGAGGAAGTGGCGGGGAGCACGATAGTGTTGAGAGGAAGGGGATTCGATCAAATGGAATGAAGACTTGGGAAGGATTTATAGCTCCCTAGTTATTTTGAGTGGCGTGGATGGTTTTTATGTCTGACATGTATGTTTCGGTAATTGTGCATCGTTACTGAGATGCATCGTGTTTCTTTCTCAATCACTTGTGTTCACTATGGCCCGCGTCTGGGCCTGTCCTTTCGCTCATGTGGTTCATCGGCCTGTTGGTCTCGCACGGACTGCACTGTTGAGTCATCTTCATAAAATATGCAAATGAACATGAGTATGATAAATCACTAACAATGCAAATGCTTCTTTATTTGGTTTTGTTAGATGATCAAACGTTCTCGACCCACAATCAAACATCAAAGTGCTAGTATCTGAACCAAATACAGAGCTAATAAGGTTGTAGAACTACAAACTTTTCATAATTCACCAATAATAAGAATGCAATTTTGTTTGTGTGATTTGTTGTAATATGATCCACATTCCCATTAGAATGAAGCAATCCAAGAAGATAACCACAGGTGAATGAGCCCATCAGTGTATAATATAATAGTAAGCTTGCATGCTAAAAGAGTCTATAGTAGAGCAGGAAACTGCTATAGCATACATAGTGTTTACAAATTAGTATTATTATAGCTCAGAATTCAGTTTCAGTTAACCACTTAACTATTTAATAGAGAGGAACCAAATATTAGAAATGGATAGCAAAGGAAGCAAACCTGATAGGTTAAATTATTTGACATGCACAAGCTAAGTAGAAGTGGCTGAAAAACATAATACAAATTAGCATTTTAATGCAAGTTCACACATACATCTAAGGTAATGAAGGGCATAGTCAAGACAAGCATAGTACAAATTCCTATCTTCAAACCGTAGTTAATCATCTCTAAAATTTGTTGAGACAAGCATAGCATTGGGAAAGCAGGGTGATTAATTACAAAAGAAATGCATCTATGCAGCACCGAGATATCAGATCGATCGATGAAAAATTACTTATTCTGCAGATACTTGTTCTTGTGTATACTCACTGTTTAGCTGAAGGGCATGATGCTGAAGCGGAGTTGGTGCTGCATCCAAGGCTGAAGGTTGGCATACCACAGCGCATCCGAGGTCGCCGAGTTAGCTGGCCCCATGGTCATCATTCCGCACTCGGCAACGTCGATATCGCTGTGCTCGGTGAAGGTGCCGGATCCACGGGAGGAAGGCCCACCTCCTTGAGTGACCGTGCGACTGGGTGGATCCACCGACAACCAACCACGCACCCAGCTAGATCTACCACTTCCCGCCCATAGGCGAGGCATTGTTCCCTAGCGGCGCTGCAGCCGGAAGCATTGTTCCTAGCGCGCTGCAGCCGGGTGATCCGTTGCAACCCGCGCAGCTCCTTACGTGCCACCCTGGCTTGGTGGATCCACCTGCGCCCACTCTCTAGTATGCAAGCATTGCTGTCACCGTGCACCTGTTCGGAGAGAGAGAGAGAGAGAGAGAGAGAGAGAGAGAGAGAGAGAGAGAGAGAGAGAGACTCAGCGAATCGGTGGATCACACACTTGGAGACAGGGACCGTCCTGGAATGCTTTCGTAAAGCTATTCATTCTCAACGGGAAAGGATTTTTCAGTTGGCGGGTCTCTTTGTTTGTCTTGTTTGGAAAGAGGAGGACTTAGGGAAGTTATTTCTCTATTATGTGGGGAGATGTTCCAAACCCATATGTCTTCTTACCATGAGCAGATTGTATCCATTGAGAGAGGGGGGGCTTGGGAACAGTGTGAGGGAGAAGAGGGAGAGGAGCCTCGTCGGCATGTGGGAGAGGAGGAGGGCTGGGCGGCGGTGTAGGCTGAGAGAGAGAGAGAGAGAGAGAGAGAGAGAGAGAGTTGAGGAATGTTAGGATTGTTGAGCCTTTTATATGTTATACTAGGTAGGTTGAGATGCAATGGGCCCCACGCGGTAGCTAGATCCGAAAATGTCTACGGGGAATATTCCAGAATATTCCACGTCTCTAGAAATTCTTTAATTCCTTTTCTACCATTTAATCTTCGAGAAAATCATAATAAATCCCCTGGATCTCGAGAAAATTACATTAAGTTACATTGGATTAGTCTCATCGCTCTCTACATATTAGTGTTGTTAATGCCCATGTTCTAGTGTCGATCAAATATGTTCTTGCAATTTGTTTTCCAATCTTTCTTGTAATTCGTGTCATTTACTTGATTTCCAGATGGTCGGAAGATTCTGTAGAAGCCATACAAGGACACCGATCTATTCTTGGACCTGTTTCTAAGACAAGCCTCATCCTTGATTACTCTTTCTCCTATTTTAGCAACTGCATAATATGAACTCACGCATGTGAACTAGTCACCGATGCTTTGATTCATACCGATGCCATATCATGCTACCTTTGCCATTATAATCCTAGGATGCTCTACTGATGATACTCGTATGCTTAGTATGCTTAGTTGCTTAATTAAACTGCACATGATGTTTTACATGTTTTTGTCTAAAATACAATATAGGTGCTTCTTAGATGTCGAGTTTCTTCTAGTGACCCAATAGGATGATTTATGGGGGCGAGTGTAGGTGATATAGGTGTTGGAGAACTTTTGGGGAGTTCTTGTTGGGAGTGTGCCTATAGCGGAGCACGGTTGTGTGTGAGACTCGGATTTATAGAGTCTCCCGTTGGTGGTTGTTACTTGTGGACTTTGGTTGGAGGAGAGGGATTTGGTGAGTCGTCCCAGCAGCTTACGGACCGGTTCTTATGTTGTATGCCTCTCTCGGTCTTATCCACCACACGTCCTCGTATGGGCGGTAGTGCTAGGTCATGATCTCAGCAGAGGACTGACCGGCTCGCCGTAGTAGCAGAAACAATGTTAGTGGGTTTTGGAGCGTTGTCTTGACCCATGAGTAGAGGATACCACTCTTGGCCAGGGGTAGGCCTTTCACACCTTCACGACCCTTTGTCGTACCTTGGGGGTCCGAGACCCGAAGGACCAAGAGCTGATAGTCAATGCTTTGTGAGTGTTCTAGTGTGAGCTCGTTGCTTGGGTTGGTGTGTACCGATGTAAGTGTTGAGCTCACTACGTGTGGATACAGGTGTATATACTCCGTAGAGTTATAATCTATACATATAGCCGTGCCCCGGATACGAGCATTGCCATGAGAGATCCACTTGATTACTTTACTACTTCTCCCCTACGATAGGTGTTTTACTTCCGGCTTCAAGCTGTGATTCTAGTGAAGGTGTGCTTGGACTTCAAATTTGACCCTTGTAGGAAAGTTGTTGATTCTCGTGACGCCACTTATAAAAATTAAAATAATAAAACTTAACTCACTTAGACTTCAAGATAATTACTATAGTTGCTGAGCCATTGCCTTATCCTTGCAATATTCAAGCATGCATGACATTGTTGCTAGGTAGCGTGGCTTGCTTAGTACTCCATGTACTCACGGCTTTATCACTCTGTTTTTCAGTTGGTAGTGATTCAAGCTCCAACTTCAAGGCATTGTCAGCTCGGGTACATTAAGAATGAAGATGAAGAAGGAGGGTTTCGTCTACACTCAAGCTATTCTGTGAAATTAGATTCATCAAGAAGATTTCCGTTACCATTAGCGTTTGAAGATTCGCTTTCGCTACCATGCCTACTTAGAGTTTTGCTTCCGCTAGTATTCATGTATAATTTTCTTGGCTTGCGTGTCATGACCTTGTACTCGGATATTGTTGATGTTATTCTCTTTGGAATAATATCTTTTATCTTGCTTCTTATCAAATTCCATATTTTTAACGGTATTTTTGGTACTCTGTTGTGTTGGATGTACAAGTCACACTCCTAGGAGTGACTAAGAGGTACAAAAGCACGGTTTCCACATTTGGTGAAAATCGAACCTATCACAACACCAAAGTCTATGATTGTAGTAGTGAACTCCACAAGATCCTCCCAGTCGATTAAGTTATTTTTTGTGAGGAAATGAAGAGTGGGCTAAGCTGTGGCCATGGCACAAAGGTGAGCTAGACAACTAGAGTTCCTAGCAAGGAAGAAGACTAAGGTGGCCCGATGAGGAAAGGTAAAAATGAGGAGAAATATATTGTAGCATGCACATGCTTAACATGCACTATCTACACCATCCATATTGTATTGAGATTTGTGTTTCATACACTAGAGTCCAAAAAATATAGCATAAAGTACTTATAGGGACCAGGTTGCACTCATCTCAATGTAGAACATGTGGTATGGATAGTACATGCTAAGGAGACACATGCGAAAATTCCAGTTTAGAAAATAAGAAGGCAGGACAAACGAGAAAATGACAAAAACAACTAACAAGTGCCTCGTTCCAAAGCATCAGGAGATGCTGCCTCTACGTCCCGTTTCAGCCACAAATGCTCCTCAACCGCTGAACGTAGTACAACAAAGCAGACACGCTCCTTAGCGAGCGTGGTGGAGCGTGCTAGCTTTGCTAGTATGCCTATATTTCATATGATATTCCAACCTTTAGTACCTGACTACGTGGAATGGACATTAGCTTCTCGCCATGTGTGAAGTTCTTTCTGAGAAAGGAGTACACGTGGTTTACAACCACTGTCTTTAAAAATGAAGAGTTGGGTCTTGCCACGACGTCACTTTCTCCAAATATATATACCACGCCTTTGCTCATCTCTTCAAGAATAAATTGTTGCTCCTTCTGGATCTTCATCATATCTTCTATGTTCATCTTCGCTTCCTGAAAAGAAATATCATCGTCAGTGATACTATTCAGCAGAAAATTGATCTTGCATACGATTATTTCAACAAAATTTTCACCTTTAACTGTGGAAAATGCTTGCTCCTGCCACTAGCCTGCAATGCATGCTCTGAGAATGATTCGGCAGGTGTGATCATCTCTTCGGCATAGACTGCCCTTACTGATGGTTTCTCATGACTGTTAAAACTCTCAAATTGGGAGCTACAGTGACTGAAGGACTTTATCATCGCTGCATCACAGCCCGTACTGTACAGGTTGAGATCTCGGATGTAGTATTGGAGATGCTCCACAAGTCCAGCAACGAAGTCCTTGGATTCCTCAAATGGGTCTCGATAACCATATCGCGCAACACACTGGAACACCTTGTAGTCCTCTCGGTCAACTTGTCTAAAGATAAACCGCTCCAAAATGTCGATGGAAGGAATTGGCAAGTGCTTGACCGAAACAAAAATGAGTACTGAATGGATCGAAGGAATTTTCTCAATCAGGTGAGGGAATACTGGCGGTATGCCTTGAACAAGCTCACTGTAGAAGAGGCCTATTCCAGGAACCCGTATTATGTCCCGACGTCCCAGGAGTTCTTTCACTTTATCACGGGGCACAGAGTTCTCAAGCTCAAAGTAGTATTTCTTCACATGCACGTAATGCCAGACAATCATAACTACCATTAGGACTGCTGACATTGCCACTGGCACATACGCCCCATGCGCAAACCGATATAGGATGGCAGATAAGTAGATTGACTCTGTTGACATGAAAACAATGAAAAACAATACAATGCACCAGATGCTTATCTTCCATACAAGAAGCATCACTATAGTCAACAGGAGGGTAGTGATGATCATCACAAGAACAACACATATCCCTACAAAGGAAAAAAGACGGAGATGGAGTCATATTTTGTTTAAATGAGGATTTTTCTGCTTGATAGATTGAAAGACAAAAATCTAATCATGACAAGATAGTTAAAGGTCATTACCGTGAGCTTCACCAATAATCTCGGTTGTTTTAAAGCCAATGGTGACAAGGCAAGCGCCCAAGCAAAGTAAGTAATTTACCTCAGGTATATATAGTTGGCCTGAGTATTGCCTTGACGTGTGGAATATCTTAACCCTTGGGAAGCAACCGAGTGTTTGGGAATGCGAAATGGTTGCAAAGGCACAGGATATCATGGCTTGGCTTCCAATGATCGATGCTGCTATTGCAATGATGAAAGTTGGCCAGAACAACACGTCTAAAATTGCATTCAAGTTTATACTTGTATTAGTCTCCGAATAAAAAAATTCAGAACTGTGTAATTACGAAAATCTTTCCTTATGAGTTTATACGTACTGGGAGTGGATCTGTAGAAAGTGTTGGCCACATCCTCTGGGTGTACTCTCAAGAATGCTGCTTGCCCAATGTAAGCAAGTAGCACTGATGGGACTAAACCGAAGCCAAAGCTTAACTGAGGCACATGAAATAAATTATTAGTAGTGTGGTCTTTTTGAGTAATTATGATGTTCATCCATCGATCTTATTTGCTTGTTTTGTATTGTATTTCAGCATTAGCATATATAGAAAAAGATATACTACCTGAATTGATCTGACGCTGAAGTATCCAAGATCTGAGAAAAGGGCTTCTGTGCCTGTCACAAGCGTATGTTTCGTGTAAGAAAATATTGTACAGTGTTCGGCAAGCTCTTAAATTTGCACAATACTGCAATTATTCCATAGCAAAGTATGTACTTACTGAAGGAAAATGTTGTCTTACCAGTGAAGCATAAGAGTATACCACCAAGAGAAACCCATCCTTTCTTCTTGTTCCTTCGAAAGTAGTCTATAATATATTTCAGATTGAAAGCCCTCAGAACACCGGTATCATATTTTATCAGGTTATAAACCCCGACTCCTCCAATCAGGATCAGCCACAGGAGGATTATTGGTGCAAACAAGTAACCAACTTTGGCAGTTCCAAACCTCTGGATGGTAAATAGGAACACCAAAATGCCGACGGTGATCCAGACAATCTCATCTGTCAAAAAAAGTCATAAGAAATGATCACATATGCATTCTTTACATAAGTACAAGACCAAATCAATAATAATGTCAATGCTTCTTTGATGTAATGCCATTTTTAAGTATATTCTTAATTCGTAATAATTAGTACACCTGACAAACATCAACTACATTGCGATACTTGAGGTAAATAATTCTTCTGAAAGTGATACATTGAGGAAAGTCACATGTCCATCATTGTCCCACGATATTTGAAAGCTAGAGTCCAGTCTTATTGAGTACGAAACGAGTGGTATCCAGGCGGGCAATGTGTCCAACTCTGATTTTACTGATAAAAAGTTGTCGTTGTGCAATTCAGACTTTAAGCAGTCAGTCAATATTTGCATTTTCTTGGGGACTAAGTGATACCGTGATAGCAACAAAGTTGAGGGAACATAGTCTCACAAAAAACGGTGTAAGCCACGACCACACATACATAGGCTGGACCAATAACTGCTAATTGCGACGTTTCACTACTCCAAGTCTTCATTGGTTTGCATAGTCAGTAGATTTCAAAATCAAAGATAGAGGCAATAGCCATTATTGTGTAACTCAAATACTTATAGCTTACAAAAACATGAAGACTGGTTGACTAAATTTTAGGTAGTTGAATATTGTCTAAAGCGGACAATATTTGTTCTTTATAGGCTAGCTCGAGCAAACTGGGCGTGGTGCTGGCACAACAGCCGCATGTTTATAAGGTATACTAGTATTAAATGGTAATGACTCTGCTTAGTTGTTGTTAGACAAGTCCAAAATCAAAAAATAGATTTAAAAAACGCTTCCATTTTGCTGTATTATGTTTCTTAGTTTCTTTAAGATTTCTTCGAAAGAAGTGAAATCTCTCGCACCTGTTGTAAGATGAGGTGCCTTTTCTTTGAGACCACCAACAGCAGAGAGAACTGGCAAACAAAAACAAGTCAAACAGAAAATTCGTTGAGATTTTGCACTGTTTGCTGGAGCTCATGGGATAGAATATATTTTTACCTGAAATTGCAGGAGTCAGTACCGCGTCACTTATCACCATGGCAGTGGCGAGAATGGTGAGCAGGAAAATGGAAATCTTGACGGTCTTGTTGGTCTCGAGGAGCTCCTTCATCCACTCTGCTCTCCTGAGTGTTGCAGGAGGCTTACCACGGTTGTACTTGGCGATGAGCTGGTCTTGATCCGGTTGGTTGGGGATCAGGCTGACCCTTGCGTGGCGCGAAATCAGGGTGTACAACGCAAATGTTCCACCTAAAATAATTGTATTTATTTAAGACTTTAGTTATTTGTATTTTTACGTTCCGTGACAAGGCAGAAGGAATGTCCCTTATGGCTGTTTCGAGATATCTGGATCGAGAAAATTAATTGACATGGTTCTTGTAGCTAGTATTGTAGCAAGTTGCTCACCATCACCGTCATCGTTGGCACGAAGAGCGATGTAGACGTACTTGACGACGGTGAAGAGCACGAAGCTGTAGATGATGAGGGAGAGCGCCCCAAGCAGATCATCCGGGTGGCCGACGCCTTCCCGGAACGTGCTCGAGTACACGAACAGCGGCGACGTCCCAATGTCGCCGTACAGGATTCCTACGCACTGGAACGCCAGACGCAGCGTCCTCGCCCAGCTATCCTGACGAGTAGTAATCAATAGCCCACCCATCATCAGTTGTTCGTGAGTAATAAAAAGATAATCATTTGTTGATTCTTCAGAATACATTACTCAATTCTAAAAAAATCAATAAATACTTACATTTTGGAACGGAGGTACTATATGTTACGAAGATTTTGTATTAACCAACCTGTCCGTGTTGATTCCCCCGTGAGGCTCTCGTCGCCGCCACGTACAGCGAGTCCTGCCGCTGCACCGGTGGCACTTGTTGGTGGAGCTCCTCCTCATCGTCCACTAGGATGATCTGTTCCCTACCTGCTCTGTCTGCTGCTTGAGCCATGCCTTCCCTCCTTGGCAGTTAACGTACATACATACACGGAGCAGGTATGAAACTAGCTAGCTAGTAATCCCTGTCGATCTACAATTGAGGACACGAGGTGAATGCTGCCAGCCACGGGAGCTCCCTTTTATAAGCTACTCGATCCTACTTAATTACTCCCGCGGACATGCAGGCATATTGAGGAACGTACTTGTTTTCTCTTTGAAAAAATCGCGTCTGAACCCTGTTCCTTTCGTCAGAGAGTACATCATCGATTGTTACCTCGTTGCAGAACGTGAAGTCGTTATCGCCTTCGTTAGATGACTGAAGACGAGGCAGTCCACACACGCACTGTCGCAGTAGCCGCTTTAACGCTCGTTTGTCCGTGTGCGAGCCAAAAGTCTATGGAAACGTAAAATTTGGTTCAGTTCTCGTCGGCAGTTACATCACTTGACAGCACGACGAATGGGGATATATACCCAATCGTTCGTGGCTTTGCTTCGCTAGAGTCATCGGTTTCATACTTGCCCGTCAAGGAAATGGATAACAAAAGGCTCTCTCAATTTAGTATTCTTTTTTGCCCCCTATGAATCGTTCCGGATTCCAACTACGTAGGGCCTGCATTTTTCATTGTATTATTACCACCTTCTCATTAAGGCAAATGAAAATGAGCCACTTTAAGAGTTGAAGCAATGTTGATTATTGCTTGTTTCCATCTGTTTGGCAAAATTGAAGGCACTTATAGTTGTGGATGTCGAAAAAAACAGTCACATGAGCATGCATGTCCATGACACAACTTTTGTGTATGCGATCGAACCGGTATACAGTTCTACGGTATACAATATCTCTGCCTTAGCCCTATCAGCATTACACCCTATCACAGGCCCATGGATTAATCTGCACAGCCCAAGCCCACGTAGCTCGATCCCCGTTCGGTTATTCTCGCTCCGCAAGAAAGAGACATAACTTTTTTATATAACAAAAAGAGACAGAATTAATTACATTTCAAACAATTTTTTTGAATTAAATTAAATTTGAACAACAAGTGATTCAAATAATAACATAACATGAGCCTAAAAATTATATTCATGTTATATATAGCCCAATTTAAGACCTTACCCATGAAATCAAAACAAATCGACATATCTTGTTTAAGAAATATGGACATTCACGTGTGTTTGAATGATTTTTAAATTCTAAAAAATACAAATAAAGTCTAAAAATCATGAAATTTGTCATGATGTGGTGGTATCAACGCGTGGAAGCTCCGATAACAAGTTGAGAATGTTTTGCACAAGTTGTCATGTATGTTACTTACAAAACGAGAGAATCTCCAAAGAAGAACCTTAGATTTGAGAGTGAGTCATTAGGATTTGAACTCAAATTGATGTTTGAATTTGAATTTTACTTCAAATCATTTTGTATAAGTAATAGATCATATACATCATGCTACACTTAGAATATTTTTAAATTTTATTTGATAATTTATTTTTTTTAAGTGTGTAGAAAAATATGTTTACGTGAGTGTCCGACCTCGATCTCCAGCAAGGTTGAGGAAGACTTGGGAGACACATGACGGACGACAGATCCTCTCCGACATGACCACCATAGCTAGGAGTTCCTAACCTGTGCCAATGATAACAGCCCGATGGCAATGCGGCGGCACCCTCGCTAACGCGACGCATCGCCCGCCTACCGTCGCGCTCTTTGTGTCTCTCTCACTGACTCCGACTGGCAATAACCGCTAGATCAACGTGGTGGCTCCCTCACTACCGCTCCGTACTAGCCACACACCCACCCCGTGCTCCGCCGATGCCTACCCATCCATAATCTATGTAGTCCGTGTTTCTGATTGGCGATACTACCTTCTCTCGTTGTTGGGTCGGCCCACGGGCCCATGCCCCACTCACGTCAGATTTCTTATATGTAGTGCACGTTAGTGTTATAGGCTCTGACTGGTGGATGTGATATCATTTGGATTTTGTAATTTCAAAATGATTTTTTTCTCTCAAATGGAAACTTTGTTTTCGAATTTGTTTTCATCGTTGTGTTCTTTATAATTAATTTAATAAAATGAGATCCCACATGCATATATTTTATAAAAGTGAATTGTTCTAGTATTGAGAATCTCTTGTTCCAATTGTAAAAATTGATTGTTCGAGTAGTAGAAGTCAATTGTTCCCATATTTGTTAAGTATTTAAAATTTTGAATTGTTCTAATAGTAAAATCAATTGCTCCATCAGTAGTAAAACCTAATTGTTCCAGTATTAGATACCGATTGTTCAAGTATTTTAAAATTTTAAATTTTGAAAGAGTAGTTTTATTTTTAAAAAATATTTAATACTGTGAAAAATTAATATAACACATATTATCAATGAATATATTTTTTAAAAATAAAAATATATGTATATAAATATCACATTTTTGACCCATGGACTTAATGGGTCGTGCTACATGTAAGGTCCTACCTAATTGTTCCAGGTTTGTTTTCCTGCCTCTTGTTGGTTTCCCAGGAATCTGCCCGGCCCGGCCCAGGTATCTCCATCCCCATTCGGCCATTCTCCCTCCGCAAGAAAGAGACAGAACTTAAGGATCGGACTCGGAGGAAGCAAAGGCAACTAAAGCCTGCTGCGCCGCCACACCACCCCGTACGTCGTCGTCCTGATCTTGCCATCGGACAGTACGGTGCCATGACGCAGCACCATCCACGACCTGGTGAGTCACCGCCGGCGGACTCTTCGCCTCCCGCCTCTCAGGTACGCCACCTATTGATCTACTGTTGTTCCTAATGACAAATTAACAAATGCATGCAATTGCGATTCATCTACAACAACTGAGATAGCTCGATCGGCCATTACGAAAGCAGTGGACCTCGATCGAGAAAACAGTTGTAGTTAGTTGACAAATTAATTAAATCGAGAGATGTGTTGTGCATGTTCAACGCTGCTGTGGTGCTCTCAATGGCGTGGTAGACCTAGGTACTGCCATCACTGGAGCTTTTTGATCCTCAGGACAATGGTAGTTACAAGATTTTGCTAAAATTAGGATTTCCTTAATTTCGCCCACCAGAGACTAGTCGGTAATTGTGTTGCGTGATGCCTCATCATCGGATTTATCTGTTTTATTAAGTGGCAGGTGTCCAGCACCGCCCTTGCAATGTTAGAGGCAAGGGTTTCTTTATTAATTTCTCACTCTATGTTTGTCACTTCAATGTATATATTTGTGATCACCTGTGTTTTTCCAATAAATCCTAGCAGGTTGGAGACAGGGATGACGGTGTAGTGGCAGTCGGTAGGAAGATGGAGGATGTTGTCCATTTATTGGCACAATTAAAAGAATCTGTAGGCGAACTACGTCAGGATGTAGCTAAAATTAAAGCTGAAGCAAAGGATACTACAGAGAAAAATAAAGCTGAAGCAGAAAGGTGATCAAGCTGTTACATAGTCATCCTTCTTAATTCACACATCGTCAGTCAAATAAAACAATTCTAGTGTTATTTCAAACACTACGGGAAAGCTGCAGTTTGCCGAGTGCTACACACTAAAACACTCGGCAAAGGATTTGCCGAGTGCCGCACTCGGCAAAGGACCGACGGCATAGCTCTTATCGGCAAATGGTCCTTTGCCGAGTGCTTTCACTCGGGCACTCGGCAAAGCTTTGCCGTGTGCCACAACCGACACTCGGCAAAGATTTTTTGCGAAATTAAAAAAAAATCGATTAACATATGCCTGGGCCCACCAGCTTCGGACCACCGTCGCCACGCGTCCTGCCGTCGCTGCCGTGGGCCGTGTGCCCAGCCGCCACCACCGTGCGCCCTGCCGCCGGTGTGGGGCCGCCGCCGCGCGCTCGCCATCCGCAGCGCCTGCTGCCGCCGCCGCCGCGCCCGCCTTCCACGCTCGCCCGCGGGACCCACCGCCGCATGCCCGCGCTCCGCAGCGCTGCCGCCGCCGCCGCCCGCCGCCGCGTGCTCGTGCTCCGCCGCGCTGTCGTCGCCGCCGACGCGTGCCTGCGCGCCGCCGCGCCTGCCGCCGCCGCCGCGTGCCTGCGCGCCGCCGCTGCCGCCGCCGCCGCGTGCCTACGCTCCGCCACGCTGGCCCGCCGACGCGTGCCTGCGCTCCGCCGCGTGCCTGCGCTCCGCCGCGCTCGCCGCTGCCGCCGCCTTCCGCTCGCGCTGCCCGGAGGCCGCCTCCCGCGCAGCCTGGAGGCCGGCGTCCTTCGCTAGCAGCCGATGAGGGAGAAGCCTCGAAGAGATAAGATAGAGAGAGATGAGAGGGCGTGAGGCCGTTCGTTTAGAGATAAGAGAGAGACGGAGAGGAATCCGTTGTTTTTTTTTTGGACCAATCAGAGAGCACCATTTTGTGGAGACGGATCACTGAGGTGGCTCGTTTACCGAGTGTCGACAAAAAACACTCGGCAAATCGCTTCTTTGCCGAGTGTTTTTTCCGACACTCGGCAAAAAAATCTATTGTACTTCAAATTTTTTTAAAAAAATAGCAAATAAATTTAAAAATAATCAAATTTTAGCATGACCCGGTTATGTATGATCTATTAACTATACAAAATGATTTGAAGTCAAAATACAATCTATTTATCAATTTGATTCCAAATTTTAATAACTCATTCTCAACTCTATAGTTATTATTTGGAGATTCCTAGTTTTGTAAGCAATGTAGGTGTAAACTTCTACGAAATCTTCTCTATTATTTATCATAGCCTCCACGTGTGATAGCATCGCATCATAACAAATATTATGATTTTCTGACTTTATTTGATTTTTCTATAATTTAAAAATCATTCGGACATACGTTAGTGGTCATATTTCTGAAAAGATATATGTCAAATTTCTTTTCCTTTCATGGGTAAGATCATAAATTGGGCTAAATAACATGAGTATAATTTTCGTATTGATTTTATTTTATTATTTAAATCACTTGTAGTTCAAATTTGATTTTATTGAAAAATCGCTTGAAATGAAATTAATTAAGTAAATATAGCAATAAAGACAAAAAAATACCAAATTTTAACATGGAGTAACTCATGTTGCATATGTAGAGTAGGAAAATTTTTGAGGTTAGAAAAGAAAAAAATATTAATTGTTTGCCGAGTGTAAAAAAAACACTCGGCAAGACATTATTTTTGCCGAGTGTAAAAAATAATACACTCGGCAAAAAGCTCTTTGCCGAGTGTATTTTTTTACACTCGGCAAAGAGGTTTTTTGCCGAGTGCATTTATTTTTACCGAGTGTATTTTCCTCGGCACTCGGCAAATATGTTGTTTGCCGAGTGTCCGAGTAAATACACTCGGCAAAGATTGAGGCACTCGGCATATATCGTTTTTCCCGTAGTGAAAAAGATATTTGGACTAAGAAAAATGTTGTAAGTCCAACCATGTTATCCAACTTTGTTCTCGAGTTGATGAATCTACAGACAATTAGATGGTTAAAGCTTTCAAGTGATGATACTAAGTACTGACATTAACGGATTAATCGTTTAACTGTCTGTATAGAGCTGCTGGCAACAAGGACTCAATGGGACGCAAGATATGGCAGAATTTGATGGAGCAAGCTGCTGTTGGTGCTACAGCTATTACTGACCTACGGGTTGGTGAATCCTGTTTTATTGCTATCGCCCTCTTTTTGAGAGTTGTCATCGTATGCAAAGGGAGAAAAATAGAAAGCCTGTGATCCGGGTATATATGTCCATGTGATTGACTGAGAATGCACTCCCTTTGTCGCATTTTGTGTAATAAAATCAAACAATAGTGGCTGTGGAAGTAGGCTTTTCCGCCGTCCCATTGTGTGGTTATATGCGTTAAGTCGATCCAAAAAGGAAAGGAGGTTCATGGCCAAGGGCAAAGATGGACTTTGCTGTCAAGGCTATATGGCCGTGAGCCCGTGATCGCGCTGACGATGGCTGGCCAGGCCAGGACCAGGTTCGGCGACCCTTACCGACTCGAATCAGCTTGGTTCTGGATTGACCGTGGTGCTTTACATACCTCAGCCTGTCTCAGCTCGGCCTTTTCATCAATTTTGTTCTGTGTGGAGTGCATCTCCAAATCTAGTACCTGGTGGTCAGTTTTGTGGAGGCGGAAGCGGGGCTCCCCATGGTTGTACTTCATGCCTCCTTGATGAACCCCAGCATTGTAATTTCTAGAGGCGAGAGGATGGGTAGTCACTCCAGATGCATACGTTCTACAATTAAACCATTCACCAATTTCTCTGATGAACCATCTTGATCCGACATTCCGACCAGACCTTGCGAAGTGTTCAATACCTTAAACCGGTTGCACCTGAGAAGAGCCGACGTGTGTTTTCCAACTCTCCACTTTCAGCATTCTCCCTTCAGATTCGGAGAATGTGGTGCAGATGATGGAGATGCAGCTAGAGGGTCTCGAGTTAGAGTGAACGTGGTGGATCCGGCGAGGTGAACTACACTTGTGCATTTAGTCGCCAATTGGTGAGGCTGAGCCCACGTGCCAGCACCGGGCCTCGATGTGTGCGACAGATACTGCTTCCACACACTCATCAGATAGATACACGTACTCCTCCAACACTTTTTGGACAAGTACAGGATATTTATAAAATTATTGAATAATTAAAATAATCCTGATACTTTGACAACACCTTCTTGATTCTTTCTTAATATTTCCATAACCTAATCCGCTCCTCATTCGACAATTAAAATAGAAGAATATGACAAGAAGAATGTGGGATGTTGAACGAGATAAATTTGTGTTTAACCTTGATGGCAGTGCTGATTTTCTTCAGCTGGCTCAATACTCACCGGATGAACCAGACCTAGAGAGTTCGGTAGATGATATTAACTGGGACACTATCACAGGATATATATCTGATACTGCTGGAGTCCCTCCCATGGGAGCAAAAATTAAACATTTGGGTTTATCTTGAATAAATAACAAATTTCTAGTTTTTTTCGCGAACACGCAGGAGAGCTGCGTGTCTTCTTTATTAAGAAGAGAGAACCGAACCAAAAGGAGCACCTAACAGAACAAGCTAATCACCAGTATGAGGTAGAAACAACAAAACAACACACACACGGTAGCCGCCATACACCCCCTGCTAGCATCCCGCGTCCAATAGGCGTCGCAGATGCTTAGCCTCGGCCGATGACCAAGCCCGTGCCTCCTCCTTGATCTCGAGTAGAAGGTGGCCAGTTGTCGGGGCAACTCCATCGAATACCACCCGATTGCGGAGCTTCCACAAATGCCATGCAATGAGGATGGTCATGGTGTTGAAGCCCTTGCGATCTTCCTTTCCAGTTCTGCAGCTCGCTCTTCGCCACCAATGGTGGAAACTCTCCTGTGGGGTTTGTGGTGCAAGCATGCTCTTGCCAATCCATTGAAGAGCGTAGAACCAGATTTGTCGCGAGAATACACAACCTGTTATGAGATGGTCAATCGTTTCTTCCGCCTGGTCACAGAACGGGCATGAATCCGGGTGTGGCAGTCCACGTCGCTTCAGTCGATCTGCAGTCCAACAACGGTTCCAGGATGCTAGCCAGATGAAGATTTTAGCCCGGAGGGGAGCCCAGGAGCGCCATAATCGTTTGAACGGCTCAAACTCAACTCCTCCGACAAAGAGGCGTTCGTAGGCTGATCTTGAGGTGAACTCGCCTGAGCACGATGGTAGCCATAGATGATGATCTGGCTGATCCGAGTCCAGAGCTGTTTGATTGACGAGATCCGCCAGTTGCAGGAGTTGCCATGTTGCCAGGACAGGTAAACCTCCAATAATGTCTTGGTGCCAGGAGTTGCCATCCAGCGCGTCCCGCACCGATCGTGTTCGCCATCCCCGGCGACGCACGAAGGGCATGAGATCAGGGGCGAGCTCCGCTATTGCTTGGCCGTGTATCCATCTGTCACTCTAGAAAAGTGTGTTCCGACCATCTCCTACCATCATCGCCACCGATATCCGAAATAGCGCTTGCACCGGCTTGGGGGCTTGGATTCTTGACAGGTTCCAGGGCCTATCAGGCTGGGTCTTTTCTAGCCATAACCACCGCATTCGGAGGGCCCACGACATGGCTTGCAGATCGTGCACCCCTAGGCCTCCGAGGTGCAAAGGCCGGGTGACCCTTTGCCAGGCCACCGGGCAGTGCCCCCTTGGATGTCTTTTCGTCCACGCCACAAGAACCCTCTTCTCCATTTATCAACCGCCTTTATGAACCACTTGGGAACGTCAAGAGCAATGAGCAGGTAGATAGGGATGGCTGTTAGGACAGCCTTCATCAGAATTAGGCGACCTGATTTCTGCATGAGCGCAGCTTTCCATCCCGGCAGCCGGTCCCCGATCTTGTCCAGGATGGGTTGTAGATCGTGCTTCGTGAGGCGGCGTAGAGAGAGCGGGAGGCCCAAATACTTGCAGGGGAAGGACGCGCGCTGGCACTGGAGCGCAGATTGTGCTGTGTGAGCTTCGACTTCGCCACAAATTTCTAGTTTCACCAAAGTTATTAGAATATTTTGTTATTTTAAATAGATTTGCATACATGCGCACTTTGTTTTCGAGAGAATACCAAAGTATCACCGTATATGGCATATCCGTGTTGTTCAAGTTACAAGTGCTTACCCAGCCAGCAAACTGCTCGTCATATGATCTTCAGGCTCGTGTTGTGTATATGTAGCGTGCCCATGTGGTAGCGCCTTTTTGCTCCCGTTCTTCGTTGCAAAAGGTAAAGCAATTCTCATGGATTTTTTTTTTGTGAAATTCACGTGGATATCTATGAACTGTATGTATATCTATCTACCCCCTTTCCCAAGACAAGGAGATTAATAAAGTCGATGGAGTAACATATGCATCAATCAAGCCCTAGCCCCACCCTGCGCCGTGCTCCTTGATCCAGATCGCGGCACCAGGGAAGGACTCCGGTCCTGCGCCAATACTTATGACGCCGCCGGGGAGCCCTCGACCTCCTGCCTCCCATGTACGTGCAGGCAGGCCTATCCCCCTGCTCGTCTTCATCTCCCTGCAACCTGCATCGTGCCCTGCTCAGCCGTTTTTCTCTGGTACTAATTAATTCGTAGCAGGATGGTGGACATAACAATGGAGCTGAGGTTAATGCTTCTAGGAAGGAGCAGATTGATTCTTTGCTGGCGATCTTAAAACAAGCGGGATTGGACATGGATGACGAGATAGAAAAAATTCTTGGCAACGAAGAGGACGATACACCTACAGACGACGAGATAGCAAAGATTATCGGTGAAAAGATAGCTAAGCTCAAGGCTTCAGAAGCGAGGTAATCAAATCAAATATTCTACGAGGCATGCATCATCCTTAAATCTATTTTGGTTTAACTCTGACACTGATAATTAGTATCCTCTGTAAACGTTTTAACAGAGAGGCTGCCAGGAAGCTAAAACGAGGGAAGTTCTGGCGGTACTTTATTAAGCCGGCTGCTTTTACAGTGTACACATATGCAGTTTTTCGGTTTGGTGTAAACTGCGGGGTGCGGGTTGCATTTGAGGCTATGCTGCCCCCGTTAGTTCTAGGTGCAATAATATGTGCACCCATCCAACTAATATGTGCACCCATCCAACGTATTGCAAATATATTCAAGAGCTAGGTTTAAAACAACTACCAGCGCTCTCGGTACCTTGCATGTATAGTTGGTTGGCATCATATGACTATATGTGCTTCAGATCAGTCTCATTGAGCTCTTGTGTACGCTTATACTGCCTTTTTCTTTTTGGAAAATTATGCTTATACTACCACATTTTAATACATACTTTTATATTGAATGTGTAAGAGTTATACTCTTTCTTCAAAAGCATTATATAGCTTGCTTCACTTTTGATTACTATAAGCTGACGTAACTGTTAGAAGCTGCAACAAATAGATATATTGGTGTTGGCGCTGGTTATTAATTACCTTGCACGTTACGATCAAAGAGCAAATCGAATGGGTTAGCTAAATGATACCTTGTGTTTTAGAATGTTGCTGTAGTGTTGGGATGAATTGCGGATGACAATGCAAACAACGTTGTGTACATTGTGTCAGTTAGGTCCTCATACCCTTAAGTTGCATTGTCGATGCCCTGAACTTAGGTTTGGGTATCATTTAGCTCCCTACAAAGCTCTCTAAATGAAAATGACACTCCCTAAGCTTAGCTTTGCATGCCATCTGGTTCCTATAAAATTTAAATACAGTGTTGTCCCGATTAAATTGAAGAGTATGCACATTTGATCACTCTAATGCATGATTTATTCTTTCGATCAGACTATGAATGAATATTTCTTATTTGCAAAATTTGCATTATTCACTAGTTTTAATGCTTAGAGCTTATATTTATTTTATTTTGATGTAATAATTCCTATCATATTTGTTTTTATTTTTCAAAATAAAAATAGTTGAATCTGATATGGATCAAGAGTAGCTTTTGTTTCCGCTACATGATTGAACTTCAACATAAAGACCATGGAGAACAAAAAATAATAATTAATTTATATGCAACTATCAATAAAATTAAATTTTCATTTTAGATATTAGCACATGCTATACAATTGTTGTCTAACTGGTCTTCACTTCATTTAGCATCTGGTTCCATAACTATTAATTAGTACTTTAATTAATTAGGATAATACTGTATTTTGAGAGTGCATAGGATCTAGGTAGCATCCAAAGCTATTTCCGAGTGAGATTTGGATTTTGAAGAGTATAGCGACCTAAATACACTTAAACCTAAGTTCCTGTAGCACACATTAATAAATTTGATGTGGGCAGTGGGCGGTGGATCCCTGCAGTGGGCAACGGATCTAAATACACTTAAACCTATGTTTGAGACAGATACTTCTGCACACTCACGTATCAGATACATGCCGATACTTTTTGGATATTTCTAAAACTATAGGATATTTCTAAAATTATTGAATAATTAAAATAATTCTGATACGTTGACAACGCCTTCTTTCTGAATATTTCCATAACCTAATCCACTCGTCTTTCGACAAGGAAAATAGAAGAATATAACAAGTACAATGTGGGATGTTGGATAAGATAGAGTTTACCCTTGATGGTGATGCAGATCTTCAGCTGGCTCAACACTTGCCAGCAGACGAACTAGACCTAGAGAGTTTGGTAGATGATATTGGGGCACCAGATGGATGTATCTGACTAGCGCGCTCCGCCGCGCTCGTGAATTGAATAATGAGATTGTTTGAATCTATTTTAAGTATAACTCACTCTCATAATTTTTATCTTTTAACTATGAGTTAGAATTAGGAAAAAGAAAAAAAAACATATGAAGATATCTATTTTAAGGTCAAATTTGTCGTTTACTATCAATTGTTTTTCAAATATTTGTATATTCATGCCAGTTTTTTTTTAAGTTTGATACGCAAAAGATTTTACTATAATTTGTAATTATATAACAAAAATTGGAATACATAGAGGGCCTTGTTTCAATTTTGAGCAAAATTAACGAAAGAACGAGAGGATCTACATGGAAAAAGCTGAACGACACCGAAAACAACAATACGATTTGACATAAACTGGAGGACTGAACTAAAATTGTAGTTGCTCTAAATGAACTTTTAATTTATAGAAATAGAGGGACTGTCTTATAAGAGTTGGAGGGATAAATCACAACCATCCAGATCCAATCTGACGGCCCACGCGTCACGCCAACGATATAAAAGCAACGTCGACCAGACTTCGAAACCCTAATCTTAACCCGTTTCCCACCCCGCAACCTAGCTCTTCTTCCCCGACGGCAGTCCCTGCGTGGCGCCCGCGAGCCGACGGCGTGCAACCCTGGCGAGACCCAACTACACATCCCCACCTCTTCCCCGGTGAGCCCCACCTCGCCACTCCCTCTCCTCGCCACGCGCCGGCGGCGTCTACCTCTCCTCCCCACAATGGCGGCGGCGCCCCCTCCGTCTCCTCCCGCGCATGGCGGCGGCGCCCCCTTTGTCTCCTCCCCACGCATGGCGGCGGCCACCCGCGTGCTCCTACACCGAGGACGTCGTCCTCAATCCCTTCATCGCTAGTGCCGGCGTCACGCCATCCCTCGCCGAACCGACGGGCGTGACGTCCGACGAGGCTCGAATCTACGATGATGCATGGATTTCACGACCTCCGATTGTCGGGCTGGCGGCCCACAGCCCACACAGGCCTCCCACGGGGAACCGACGATGTGGCCACCTCGAGCGACCGCCACGACTGCGGGAAATGGTGTGGGCGTGCGGAGTGCGGCCACGTCGTCCAAAACACGGAGAGGATGTGGATTCTAGGACGCATCAGCTTTAGACTGCTATAGTCCCTCCCATAGTCCCATGGGAGCAACAATTAGACACTTAACCTTATCTTAAATAAATAAGGAGAAAGTCCAAATTACTCCCTTCAAGTATAACCAAAGTCTGGATAACCCCTAAACTATTGTTTAGTTCAGTTTAACCCTATAATAGTGCAATTTGGTTCATTTTACCCCTAACATAATTTATCTTTTTTTTGTTTCTTCACACATAAGTGGAGTCTTAAGGTAAAATTTTATAGGGTGCTAGAACACTTTGTAACGCATGTTAGAAAAATACATCATGAATTTTTATCATTATTTTGATAGATAATGAAATTTAATAGTATATTGATATGGTAATACAAAAGTGCATGAAAAACAATGACAAAAATTTGAAAATATAATTTTGGACATGTAATGTGATACCAACTACCACCCCATGAAATTTTAACTTAATATTCAACCTGTGCATGGAGAAACAAAAAACATAAGTTCAATTAAGGGGTGAATTGAACTAAATAAACTATTTTGGTGGGTAGACTAAACCAAACAATAGTTTAGGGGTTATCCAGACTTTGGCTATATTTGAGGGGAGTAATTTGTACTTTCTCCAATAAATGCTAATTTCAAGTTTGTACTTAGTTATTAGAATAATTTATATTTTAAAATAGATTTATAAACACGCACTTCTTGTTTTTCGAGAAAATATCGAAGTATCACCGTATCGCATATCTGTATCCAATTTACAAGGGCCCATACAGCCCGCAAAATTCTCCTCATGATCTTTGGGCTCCTATTGTGTATGCAGCGTGCCCATGGTAGTGCCTTTTGCTCCGGCTCGTGGTCGGCTAAAAAAAAAAGACAATTCTTGTGGATATAATTTTTTTTTGCTGCCATGTAGATCTACCCCTTTTCCAAGACACAGAGATTAATAAAGTCGATGGATCATGGAATAACAAATGAGGCAGCAATCAAGCCCTTTGCCCCTTCCACCCTTCGCCGAGCTCCCTGATCCAGATCACGGTAACCAGGACTCTCATCAGACGAGGCACCGGTCTTGCGCCAATACTTATGACGCCGCCGGGGAGCTTTCGACCTCTTTCCTCCCATGTGCGCGCATGCAATTCGATCTCCCTGCCCGTCTTCATCTCCATGCGCCGTGCCTTGCTCATCTGTTTTTCTCTGTTTTTATTCGTAGCAGGATGGTGCACATAACAATGGAGCTGATGTCGATCTTTCTAGGAAAAAGCAGATTGATTCTTTGCTGGCGATCTTAAAACGAGCGGGATTGGACATGGATGACGAGATAGAAAAAATTGTAGGAAGCCAAGATGACGAGATAGCAAAGATTATAGGTGAAAAGATAGCTAGGCTTAAGGCTTCAGAAGCGAGGTAATCAAATCAAATATTCTCCGAGGCATGCATCATCCTTGAATCTGTTTTTCTTCAACTCTGACACTGATAATTAGTATCCTCTACAATATTATATGTTAACAGAGAGGCTGTCAGGAAGGTAAAAGGAGGCAAGTTCTGGCGGTACTTTATTAAGCCGGCTGCTTTTATGGTGTACACATATGCAGCTTTTAGGTTTGGTTTGGAAATCGGGGTGCGGGTTGCTGTTGAGGCCTTGCGGGGGACAATAGCAGGAATCTTCAGTTAGTTCTAGGTGCAATATTACGTGCACTGATCAAGAGTATTACAAAAATATTCTAGAGCTAGGTCTAAAACAACTAGTTCGGTACCTCGCATGTATGGCTGTTCTACGCTTGGTTTGTGTCACATGACTATTTTTGGATTTTGTTTTGTTAAATAATAGCCTTTATTCCGTAAATAAAAGAAAAGGCATTGATTTTGAGTAATTTACAGAAATAATACCCTATCGTGCTCTGGGCGCACGAAAGCACAGTTTTCGAGCAATGAACGTGTGAAAACAGATTTGTCGACGCTGGAATCGTGCGCCCAGCACACAACACCGCCAATTCGAGGCACGGACTCCACGAAAACACCAGACTTCAAGCATCCACAGCAAGAAAATGTGAAAAAACAATTTTTATACACTTGCAAATTTCGAACTGATGAACGTTTCAGTTAAGGACACCTTTGGTGTAGGCTATTAACACTTTTTGTCCTATTACTTGTGTTGGGAAATTATTAAATATATATGAAAACTGTAATTACTAAAATAAGTAGTAATTTGAACACCACATGATGTATAGTTCATATGCTGAGCCAGACCCCTACCTCTCCCCGCTTTGGTAGCGGTGCTATTGGTAGTGTTGGTAATGCTGAGCCGGACCCTAACGCAGTGTTTCAAGGAATCCAATGGAGAGCAGTGGTTCAAGGAATCCAATGTCCCTTGCCTGTAAAACAAAGAATGCATGGCCCCTTCATTCATCACAACTTTCATAGTTAAGCAATATCTGCCCCAAGGCGTGGAAGGAGGTAGAGGTAACGCCACTAGACATGACGAGCTCGTCACCTATGGGGAGGACTCTCTCGGGCTTGATTGGTTCGATGAGCCACTACTAGAGTTTTCGTTCGAAACAAAGAGTGACTTCCAATGTGAAGGCAATCCGTTAAAGGTGGACGGCCTTCCTTAGGGAATATGGCCAAAGTGCGAGCATGGTCGTGACTGTGTCGTGCAATTTCTTCATGTCTGTGAGGTTTTGCACAACAGTCGGTGTTTCTTCCACTGTCCTATAGGCAGGGTAAGCTATCATTCCTTGATATCACCTGGATTGGCTGATTCATATGATGACCAAAATATTCTCTCGCTTGTAGAGTTATGATGATGAAGACAACTACAAGTGGACGCACCGAACAGAAGCAGGAGATACATATTTAGAGCCTATGTACCACCAGTATTGCTCAGAACCTATGTGGTTATGTATCTCCTGCATACTAATTTCTAAGCTTTAAATCATAGTATTCAGAGTTAAACATGGTGAGAATGAGATTAATTTCTCAAATCAAGGAATGTTTACTGCAAAAAAAAACGAAGCTTTCCACCGTAGGATTCTGGTCATGTTGGTTGGAGGCTAGGTCAGTACATAATAAAAGTCAGTCAAGGCTAGGGAATGTAATCATATATACTTACATGAAAAATAATCATAGCAACCAGTAATATAAAAAATAGTCATAGCCCATTCCCCTTAGGTCCAGCGTACTATACCAGCATAAAAGGATTGGCAGAGGAACTTCAAAAGGGAAAATGTTTGCCCAGATTCGAGATACTGTTGGCTAGTGGGGAAAATCCTTTTCCAGTGCCTCTGAATCGATTCCTTGCCCACATAAATAGACCACTTCATCATCGAATTGTAGAGTAATTTGAGAAAATCCAACTCAATCCAGCGGAGTACTCTAAAATTAATCGATGAGCAAAGAGAGATGGATGCAGGAAAGAGTAGCCATGGTGCTAGGATTTGCAGTTCTTTGCCCTGCTAGGCCAGGCTGCTACTCCATGACAGAAAGGCATCTCGCGCGTCTCCTCTCATGCGCGGGGAGTCCGACTGCTGCATCTAGATGAAGCGGGCTTGCGGGGTCGCAAACTGAGGGGGACCGGCACACTGGAGGCCTAGCTCTTCCTATTTGTCGCCCGCACGCTCCTTGAGGGATATGGCCGCGGGCGCGGACAATTTTGGAGGAGGTGGACGCATGTGTGGCAGCTGCTCTTGGTCGGGGGTAGATAGCGTGGCACATGGGTCAGAAGCGGCGGGTGTGGAGGCGGCAGCTGCTGCGGTCGGGAAATAACCCTAGGAGTAGGCGCTTGTGCAACTGTGGGAGCGGAAGCAGAGGGAGGCGGAGATGGGGCTCGCCCATCTGCTACTCCCCTTAAGATCCATGTCATCCTCACGAGCACTGGCAGGGATGGGAGCTGGGGCTGAGGAGGGGAGGCTGGCTAGGAGCCGTTGTGGGTGGGCATCTGGGGCTGAGGAGGAGGCAGAGGCGGTGGCGGCAAGGGAAGGGAGGAGGTGGCAGTGGTGGCCAGGAAACCTAAGCCGTGTCGCCTCATTCGCGGCGTGCGTGGCATGGGCGAGGTTGTCTTGACGGGTTTTGGAGAGGGGGCGTAGACGATCTTACCACAATTATATTATTGGTATATATATAGTATAGATGAGTACTCGAAAATAGGTTATTTCGCACTGTTTGAAAACAACTTTATGGCATTTTGTGTAATAAAATTAAACAAAAGTGGTTGTTGCAACTTATCGATACTGTACGCTTTTCTTCCGAATCTCTCTGCCGATGTTCTGCAGATTGAGGTCATAAATTGCATCGGAAATTCAAAAGTGAATATTTTGGAACTCTCGTGAAAGTTTATCTGGGGTCGTCGCACTCGGTCATTGAGTACGAAGGACCCTGCAGCGGAGTAGGTGAGCTGTTGACGAGCGCGTGCGTGCCTGCGAGCCGCTGGATTCTTTCTGCCTTGGACGAAGGAGCAACTGTACGTTCCGGCACTCCTAAATAGCTAACGCGCAACATATACCGAGTATAATGTTCCCCAGCGTGAGTACCTAGCACGTGGAGATATGCGCAAATATTGGAGTTGTTTTCTGCCGTTATCCGCGAATCTCCATATCCCCATCGTTTGGCTCTTCTCCCTCCAGGGGGTAAAGCTAGCCGCATCATCCCAATCACGTTGGTGAACACTAATTTCTATATGGAAATTGCATAATTTCGTTGGGGGCAGCTGACAACAATGCCAATTGCTAGCTCGGCCCGTGTCTCCCTCCACACGAAACAAACGTGAGAGAAGTGCACTCAATCAAGAAAATCTTGGTCACTCCACTCTCCACACCGTGCTGTGCGGACGCTACTTTGCCATGGCGTCGCCCCATTCAGAAGCCCCCAGTGAGTCATGGCCGGCAGACTCATCCCCGCGTTCGTCCACTCAGGTGCGCTGTCGTCCCGCTCTCGATCGATTATCAATCTCGTGTAGCTTCTGTACTGTTTTTACCATATGTAATGCAACCCACCGGCAAATATGAGACGTATTGATCGGCCATTATATCATGTATCAAAATTATTAGTAGATCTCCTCGAGAAATCTAATCAGGATGCAAAGTCTGTCTGCATTTCTTTCTCTCGGCTTAATTAGTCCGCCGTGTTCTGCTTTCCTCTATTTCGCCCAACAAACCGCTCCTTGTAGGTCTCAATTAATGGCCGGATATTGCCTCTTCTATAGCCCGGATCGTTTTTGATAATAGGATGATTATATTAGAAAGCTACAACAAAATATCTTCAGTTTTAAAAGTTGCAGCTAAATGCAACCTCTAGTATCGTTCATCATTAGCGGAACGTAATTGCCACACTGATGAAGTAAAATAGAAAAAGAAAAATATCTCGCCGCGGCCTTAATTATGTTGACAAGAACTTCCATGAACACCAGTTAGGCTTGGATCTAGTCACTGTGGATGTGATCTGCCACTTGTAGTAATGTAGAATACTGGATCATCAGGTCAACGGAGTTAGGGAGAGGAGTGTGAGCACGGATGCTACAATGAATGGGGTTGTCTATTTCAAAAACGAAAAAGAGAAAGGCACAACAGGTAATGCACATTACAGAGACGGGCCAAAAAACAACTGTAACGGTGGACACACCTAGTACTGTCCAAACGGGCCGGGCTTCATGGGCCGACCCAAAGCATGGCACGAGTCCGGTACAGTCCGAAATTATTTCGTGTCGGGCAGGACCGGTACGAGGCCTCGTGCCGTGCTTGGGCCGAGACGTCGGCCCGACGGGCGGCACGGCACGACCTGTTCATAGGATGGGCCAGTAATAGTTTGTGAAAATATTAAAAAGATTTAGTATCAGCATGTACAACAAATAAGAAATCTGGTCTACTGGCAAGATTTCTCGCTCCCATGCATGAGGTTTGCGGTTCAAAACCAGGCTCATTCATTTGTACCCTGCATTTTGCCATCTACGCATTATTGGGCCGCCATGCCTGACGGGCCGGCCCGGCACGACTGTATCAATTCGTGCCATGTCATGGGCCGCGACCCAGGCACATGGGCCAACACAGCACGGCCCAAAATAAATTATGTGTCATGTCGGCCTAAAATTAAATAGGCTGAGCCATTTCGTGCCTAGTCCGGGCCATGCCGAGCGATCCGTTTCGGTAGGACTATACACACCACACTCCACCGCTACGCCTCTATAGGTAAAAATACAGATTGTAGTGGCGTATGGCACTGTCCACCACTATAAACAACATCTCTAACGGCGGGTTGCATCATCAACTGCCGTTATATTTACAGACAGGCTGTGTTACAACTCACCGCTGCTTTTTTATCATATAAAAATAATTTCCTTTTTCGTACAAATCCTGCATAACAAAATCACAGAATATCCACAATAATATCACTCCATGCATTGTCACATGATTACTCACAAATATATACACAATTTTCTATATTGTTATATGTACAAATGCTAAGTCATAGTCACATGTATATCCATAATTCCGGCAAAGCACATTATCTCATACAAAATCTAAGTCATAGTTATCACCTTCCTAATCACTCTGCAGGTTCATATTGTCATTTTGAACCACCTCACCCACAAGGCCTTCTATGATTCATTCCTAAGTCACACTCGGAGTAAGAAAACATACCTATCCCATTGATGGTCTCTCTTAGACTGAAGTGACACATGTGAGCCACAATTTGATACATTTGATTTGTCCTCAAGTGAGTGGATAATGTTCCCTTTCTAGTTTCATCCAATTTCTTTGACCATTCTTTTGTGTTCCCTTTTGGATTTTTGTGTACAGAATTGTTGAGTATTGATAATAGAGTGACTCTTAGCAAAAATGAAAAATGAACATAAACAAAATTAACAACCTCTTCACTAGATTCCTCAATGATTGTTGCCAAGTAACTTGAAGTGATACACGAAAACAAACATGCATTGTAGCCACATTATACAATACCAAGTATTTTTATAGCACTACAAAATAGATAAAACAAGTATATATAATTCTATCCATAGTAAGATAAGGGCATATATAAGTATATATGTCTTATGACTAGAGTACATCCATAGTTCCCGTAAGCACTGCTCAACAATAATGTTAGATGAAATCTAGTTTTATCAATGAGTTGTACATAATGTGATTAACTTCTTATCAATTCATGACGCTCAAGATATCACTATAACATGGTATGTCTATGCCAAAACTGTTGAACACCAGAACATACCCATGTTTTAGAATAAGATAAAGACAAATCCAGTGGTCACTACAACAATGATTGTCTTAGTTAGTATTCCATTTATCTATGCCATAGTGCAAAAGACGAATGTTGTGGATGCACTTACTCGAAGTTGTAGAGTCCCAAAACGGCCTGTCTACCCTGCAACATTTATCACCCAACTCTTGTGGTGTCTTATCCTTGTACAAATGTTCTCTCTCATTTATCCACTGGCCACACTTTGATTTATTAAGGTTGGGTTGAAGTACGCAATCTTCCAATCTTTTTTGCTAGTTTTCTTTTGTTGGAACACCGAATTCATGCTCAGAAAATAAGTAAGTGCCATCTTCTAATTAGTATGACAGCAATATGTTCAAATGTGTTTCAAAATATAAACGTGATCGATGGAGACATTTACGGGCACCACAAGAATCCATGGGAAGATTTGGGCCATTAGGACTTGTCTGGTAGCACAGGTATTGGCTGAGTATATTTGATTTTTCTATAGAATAATGGATCTACATAATGCTCTAATGGTGTGTAATCCAAAGATGTGATGAATTCTATGGCATGGATGCATGAAATTCTTGAAACCGGCCACTCTCTAGAGCAAGTCTTCTCATGCTACTTCATCACAAACCTGAATCCATTTCCACCAAGTAATGCCACTTCAGAAACTCCATTTGAGCGTTCAACTACTTCCAAGTCTAAATTCCTACTCTTCTCCTTCAACTTCTTGATTATATGAAGCAGAACCAAACCATCCAGCTTTTGTTTTTGTTTACCCGATCCAGCTTTTGTTGACACTTTCCTCGTTTGGTTCTATTTGATCAATAGAATTGTCTAATCTGGTCTATGAAGTTATCCAATTTCAAGGACTTATAGTTTTTTAACCAATTGTTGAAGCTCTCCATTACATTGTTGGTCACATAATGGACGTTACAAAGTGCTGAGAATTGGCATCTGCTCTAAAGTCTTTTGTGCTTTGTTCTTAGGTACTCCGAGGATGCTGATTTTGCACTTTCCATTGCCACCCCATATTTCTCAAATAAAATTTGGGTGTCATGAATAAGCTGTTGTGCACAAATGTTCCTCTAGCACCTTTCCATTGAAATTCGACGTAATGGTAGAAAAGCCATTAATTTTACAACTGATGGCGGATAAAGAACTTTTAAGTTTTGATATTTTATATGAAACCAACCTATCTTTTGATGGTAAATAAGAAAATTTCTCTAATATAATATGACTATTTTACATATAAAAATATATGTTTCTAAACTAGACTAACATATTTTAAGAACATGTTGACTTAATATTTTTCATATTATCAGTGTTTCGTGTATAATTAACAAATTTATAGAGCAATGGGAGATGCCAATCTGAAAAAAATACATGTAACTCGATATATTGTTTTTGGAAAATAAAATTTATTTTTGTTAAGTTACTATAACACTATCCAATTTACCCAAAAGCCTAAGCTGATGAGGAAAGGTGTGCAATTCACTTATAGTTCAACACTCTCCCCTCACGTGCAGTCGTTGTGGGCACACACGCGGAAATAACAATGACGCAGCGGAATATGCGATCATCAAAACTTGAACTCAAGACCTCTGGCTCTTATACCATGTTAAGTTACTTTAACACTAATCATTTCACCCAAAAGCCTAAGCTGATGGGAAAATATGTGCAATTCACTAATGGTTCAACAATTTTCATCACATATCTATAAAGAAGCATATAACATATGTTGTTACCTATTTTACAAAGATAACATTTTTGATAGAAAACACGAGTTATTGTGAAAAATGCATTAGTATTCCATATTTTAGATGATGTATTGACGACAAGTACTCATTGAATTGAAATATGTCGGCATAAGATGAAAAATAAAATTATTTAATTAAAAGGTGTATGTGAGCATATAAGGTCGATTGTATGGTCAAAAAATGTCCATTATTCTAGACTTTAGAGAACTGGTAAAAAAGGTGTAGTTTTATAACTTAGCATGACTGGTTTTAGATAAGAAATGTAGTTAGATCGTACTAAAAGCTGACTTATTATATTAAATGAATTAACTTATTTATTAAACGTCTATTAGTGATAAAATTTTATATAAATAATCACATTACTTGTTGATCTATTTTATACTTTATCTAAAAATATAAATAATCATTACGTTATAAAAGATGCTAGGGTCAACATCTTTTTCTATCTAAAGCGTGTAATATCTTGATGAGAGCTGATAGTTTTTTGTATCACAGAATAAAATTGTCAGTTGGAGTTAAGATCTAACTGTTTTTCATCATCTCCTATAGCCACCTGAGCTTTCTCTGTGTTTTCATTAACATTGATAACAATATCACATTTTTGTTAGATGTTGTAAATCATTATTCTGCACAAAATGCCTAATCACCCTTAGGCGTGCAGGCCTAAGCTCTAGGTAGAGGCTCACCGCATAATTTAGGTCTAGTGCCTAATTTTTCATGGGTAATAACAATCTCGATCTGAAAAGAAATTACAAATCCACCGGAGGTTGTCAAACTAGGGAGAAACTAAAGAAACAATTTCTTAGAGCCTTTCATAGCTGCAGTTCATCCTTCCTTCGTGTCTCAATTGGTAATGATCCAACACGGATGGGCTCGGTTCTCCAATGATCTTGATCATCCCAAATTCCTAAGCCAAATTAAGATGCATAATGTAAGCTTGCTGTCTTCTAATGTCCTATGACAAAAAATTTTATAATTAGATGCCACTGGTGCTGCTGCTGTCACAGGGCCTTTCGATCATCAGGATTATGCCAATCATAAGATTTTGTCACAATTAGGATTTCTCTAATCGATGGTCCCACCTGTGCTGGCTAGCTTTGTGGATCTGATTTTCTTAATCATGTCATAATTCATATCAGACACTTGTATTAAGCAACAATTCTTAATCAAATGAATTGTCTTTTTTATTGACATATGTCATCTCATGCTTTTAATTAGCACGAATGTGTTTGTCAAAAATAACTCAACCCAGGCAGCGGTAAACCTTTCTATAACTAGTTTTTACTCGTGCATTACCATCCCCTCAGTTGCCTTTATTCAATAAATCCTAATAGGGTGTTGGATGCAATGGAGGAGCTGATGATGTTGATAGCAAGATGGAGGAAGTTGTTCGTATGTTAGCGGAATTACAAGAATCAGTAAAAGATCTACGTAAAGATGTAGAAGAAATTAAAGGCCAAACAAAAAGGTAAAGCTAGTTACTAAATTGTTTTGGGGTTTTCGCTCAAATTAAACAATCCTGATCTTATTATTATTATATATATATGCATTATTAATAAATATCCAAATGTTTACACAGGGATTCGTGGGGTTCTGCTGTTGTTAAAGGTGTGTTTGGTACAATCGTTATTTATTCTGGTATTTGCCTGTTCGTGAGGGATTTACTACTAAAGAATCCCATCGCCACTTTGATACTAGGTACTAGATGGATACCTCGTGTACTAGTGCGTGAATTTCAAGTATATTTTAGAGAATTTTTGGATAAATCAAACAAATTTTAATTGCATTCATTTCTAAATATTTTGTGACAATTTTCACCAGGAGGAAAAATTCAAATTGTGGCTCCGATGACACAAAATAATTTCATCTTTAATAATTTATAATATCTTAATATAACGATTGAAATTGAAAAAACGTGGCAACATTCCAGGTCCACAATGCGGAAATGAAATACTTCATCTGACATCTATCATGGAGCCATGTATGGCATGGTTGAGCACTCTCTACTACAAAAAGAGCCAACAATATCAGCGGTCATTTTTCAGTAATAGCGAGCATCTTAAAAACCGCTATTACAATGCCACGTTGCTGATGTCATCAGCGGGCAACACTATTATATGGGTCATCTGTAATGTCGGGCATACATGACATCAGCAATGCCCGATATTAAAATAGACTATAGTATTGTGCTCACACGAAGTAATTACAGGCCGAAATTACATATGATACAAAAATATCGGGCCCAACAATATCATCAGGCGCCAGATACTTTAATCCTTGTGGACCAATTCATATCCAGCCCAGTTCGCGGCATATAAATATGAACAACCCTAGCAGCCCTACTCAGCCCTTAGCGCACTTCTTCCTCGCCCCAAAAATGAATCGTCTCGATTTCAATAATTTTGTGAAGTCGGCTTTTCCTCCCCCAACTATCGGCAAAGTTCGCATTTCCGCCTTGAATTACAAAACCCGACATTTGAGGTCCTTGAACTCTTGAAATCGTTCACTTTTCCTCCGTCGGTGGTTTTTTAGGGTGGTTTTGTCCTACGTGACATGTGGGGCCCACACGTCGAGCACTACGACAGCATTGGTGAGAGGCCACCCCTCCTCACCTCCTTCTTCTTCTTCTTCTTCTTCTTCTTCTTCTTCTTCTTCTTCTCTCTCTCTCTCTCTCTCTCTCTCTCTCTCTCTCTCTCTCTCTATCGAGTCAAACCGTTTGGCAAAACAACTCATCCTGTTTGTTGAGAAACAGATTATAAAACTGAAATGACTATCATGCCCTTAAGTTATAAGACAACTATAGATATTGTATTGATGTGCTTTTAGATACTGTATTGAAATAAATGTAAAATATGATAAAATATTTTTTGAGCAAATGCAATATGACAAATATGTTAGCTTCTATTACATGTTCATCAATATAGTCATACATCCTCCAAAATAGCTTGCAACCATACATCAAATCTGGAGCCGCCACCAGGAGATGAGCATGAAGGACCGAGCACAGGAAAAGGAGTTGGCCGCCGCCAAGGGTTCGGAGGGTATCGAGGGGTTTCGACCGTGGGGTGAGCTGTGAAAAACGGTTATTTCCAGCTTCACCATCCTAGTACAAAAATGAAAACAACTTATAGCAGCTTATGCCCAAAAGCGTTTCTTCCAACTTGCTCTTTGGTACAGCTTCACCTATAATTTGAAGCTGAAGCTGCTAATGAAGCTGTATCAAAGGGACCTCTATCAATTCTAGCCAAGTAACTACATGCATTTTTTTCGATAACGGAAACTCAGTTGCGGCCTCTGTTTTTCAACATACAACTTGCTTGTACCTTTTGTTTTTATTACAATAAGCCATTTAGCGGCTCTTCCATCCAAAGCTCGCAAAAAGTTTAATTAAGAGCGACGACCTCCGATATCGCACTTACTGATCGGATGTCAGCTCGTACCTCCTCACGGTGCAGCAACGTCCAAAACAGCAAGAAGTACGCTCCCTGAAAAGAGCCTGCATCAAAGACATATAACGGACATTATGAAAGCAAATATCATTACGACAACGCCGAATGGTCCAACAAAAAGTCGTTGCTCCCTACAAAAATAAGTTTTCGCATCTTTTGGGAAAAAGGCTGCTAACCAGTCCCAAACATGTGAGCAAGAGACATAGGGTCATGTAATCTAGTAGTAACAAGTGACTACACTTATTTGGAACTGATAATCCATGTTTTGATCCTTCTTGACGGTGACCTTCTCAAAGAGCTCTTCATCTCCTCTATGAGATTGGCCAGCCATGAGATGCCCTTTGTTTTTAATCAACCAACACTAGGTATCCCTTTTTCAACAAGGCTACTTTTTTTTATATGTCTGTCCTATTATTTTTTTCCAATACTATTAAAAATGAGAGAATTGCTATTTTGGCACTCCCAACAAGTGGCTTCACCACAATAGCATTAGCATCATGGGCTTTGTCAAAATAGCACTCTGAACATTGTAACACCTATATTATAGCATTATTCATTTATTTAAATTATTTTCAATTTCTTTTCTATTTCCAATCATGCAAAATTACCTAGCTACCCCTCTCCTTTTCTATTAACTGCACGAGATCGAATCGAACATCTTCCTGCCTCTTTTTCTCTCTCGGTCAAGCCAGGCACCGAGGCCACGGCGATGGCACCCGCGACTTGTGACGACCGAGCCCCTGGCTGCCCATCTGCCTGCTCCAACCGCACGGCTACAACCATTCGTATCCCCCCACCCTCGTCTCCCCAGTCAGCCCGTTCCACGCGTCATCACCGCTTCTCCTTGATCTCCCCGAACTGGTGGCGGTGAAGCTCACGGCATGGTCGCCCCTCTCCCCTGCATTCACAGCTGAAATTCGTAAGTTGAGTTGGATATCAAACAAATTTCAATTTATAGGGTACATTTGCACCCAGTTTGTTGATTTTCAGATTTTGGTTGAAACTCTAGGTGAGGCAGTAGCCATGGAGGGAGAAGAACCATTTGGGATTTATTGGATGTTGAACGAGGACAATATAGGGTATGGTGTTTGCAATGTTATTCTAATTTTACAATGATTTAGCTAGAGTGCAACATCGATGTGCATCCCTAACTGATTTATTAAGACCACGCTTGAATAGGCTTGTTATGAATCATGAACTTAGTTTAGGAATGGTTCCGGTGGTAGAGGCAGTAGTGGAGTCTTCACTTGTAGATTGGGATTCAATAGAAATTGAAGAAGTCGATGAAGAGCATGGAAGGGTAGAACTTTGTAATGAAGAAAATGTTTATGCACTTTTGGGTTTGAGGCGTGACGATGAAAGTGCAGAAGAAATGAATAGGGAAACTACCTCAAATTATAGATACGGTGGTACAAGTGCTTCTAGAGTTCCTAATGTAGAGCGTACTGAAGGTGCAGCTATACCAATGAGTGATCATATTCTAGAGGAGAAGGAGACCGTGATGGTGTATGTCGAGAAAAATCCCTCTATGGCTTTGGGCACCATATACCTTGCATGGTTGTGAGGAAATTTGCTATAAATAAAGAATTCGACTTGGACATTGAGGCAACTAAGAAGTCAAGGTATAGAGGTTACTAAAGGGGGGGGGGTGACTGTCCTTGGGCGTTCAAAAAACCAGGAAACATGTCTGTTATGGTACTAACTTACACACTAACTTCTCTTGCTTATGTATTTGCTTGTATTGTTTATTTAAAATATTTGACTTACATATTTTCTTGTATGTATTTGTGCAGGTCACAGTGTTGAATGATGTACACACATGTACATCTAGCACCAGGAGGAGAACAACTACACCTTCTACCAAGTGTGTCGCTTCCAAGGTTGTAGTTGTTCTTAAAAAAACCGCAAATGGGTCCTAAGGTGCTGCATGTTGGCACTCCCTAGGTGCCCGTTTTATATGTGAATATTACCCCAATTGGAATATAAATGACACTAATATAGGCCATTTACCTATGAAAATGGTTATATATTTGTATATGCATGGCTTTGGAGCTTTATTGCAGATATAGGTTAAATTGGCATAAATGAAGGCTACATGGAGGACAAGGGACAGCCCAAGGTCCATTCCACTGATATGAAGGGTTCATTGCGCAAGATACTTGAAGATATCTATCTAGAAAATATTTAGGAAACTTCAAGATCCAAACATGCAATGCAAGACATTATCTCGAAGAACATGACATAGAAGACCCACAGGGAAGCTATGGAAGATAAGAGAACCGACTCGGAGAGGAGATCGATGATAACACGGCTCGCACTAATCGGCGCATTGTGGAAATTGCCAAACTCCTACTCCTTTGTGTGCTTAGTCTCTATAAATACTTGTAAAACCCTAGAACGACGAGAGACAGCAGAGAGGGACACAAGTTTCATGAGTTAGAGCCATCGGGGCTTCGACCCGTTAGAATAGATCTCTAGTTGAGTTTCAAGAATCATTGGTGATTAGAGTTGATCCATCAAGGTAGGCCTTCTCGATAGTGATGTATCTTACACTATGTATCTCAAGGATGATTACATGTTGATGATGGTTTTAGTGATCTGTTCATCTTGATTCTATAATCATGCATATGCTTGCTCCAAGCTGCTTAGTTCTAGGCTAAGTATTCGGATGTTATCTTGATCGTGGTGATTAGGATAGTACTCGGATCTTGTACTGATTATAGTTGCTTGATGATGCTATTGGTGTGGTTTAGTAGTGACGAGTGCTACGCTTGCGCAACACCCGTGGATAGTCAAGTAGGGTAAGACGCTCGAGCGATTAAAGGTTTGCCGCCGGTAGCGATAAATCGGTAGTCACCCGAGAAGGCGTGATGTTCTTATTCATCTAAGGTTTGTAGTTGATCTATGTAATTTATCCATTATGATGCTATCTAATTAGACTTTCTAGTTACGATCTCAACTAGTAGATATTTGGTTACTCACATAAGCTTACTTAGCTAATCAAGTCTCTGAAGTTGTACTTTTTAGATTACGCGGTGTGCCGATCGGCACACCCACTGCGCTCTGGATGAGCCGATCGGCACAACAACCAACAACATCCTTCCCCTCAACAACCAACAGTAGTTTGGTTAGATCTTTTACTTGGTAATAATATTCAATTTCCATTGGTCCTTGTGGATTCGATTAAACCTTGGAATACTCTAAGGGAAAAAGTGCTACAATTGTACACCGTTCTCTTGCGGTATATAAGAGGGTGCGTAGTTACAACCAACAAGCTGACCCTTTTTCTAGCGTTGTTGCCGAGGATCCATGTAGGTTGAACATTCTTTGATGTATTACTATCTAGCTTTACTACTTTCTTTTTCTCATTTCCTTTGTGCATATATTTTGTTGAGTGCAACTTAATAGGTATGGACGGTCCTAAGTCAAATAAACCCTCTAATTACATCGATGAACCGAGAAAGGCTTTTTCGTAAGAAGAGGAGCATTGAGAAGAGAAGCGAGATCACTTGGAGATCTATTTTGAGAAGGAGCTCGCTTTGATCCACAAAGGTTGTTTGTGATTGAAGATCAAGAAGAGGAAGTAATGGAAGACAGACCACAACCGGAAACACCATTGGTTGATCGCTTCAGAGCCACAATTGGCTAATGTCATCAAGACGGATTTCAATGAAGGACAAGGTCAATTGTCATATCTGCTAGAGAGATATGTTGGGACAGTAACACAACAGCCGTTTACCAGTTCGGAAGATCCTAATCAGCATTTGCAACACTTCTTGGAGGTTTGCAGCACGTTCGAATTGCGGGATTGGCTCCTGAGGCTGCACAGTTGCGGTTGTTCCCTTTTTCTCTAATTGGGCGTCCAAAGCAATGGTACAATAATGGATTAGCAAATGCAACAAAGATCTCTTGGAACACTCTAGCAGCTGAATTTTTGGCCAAATATTTCCCTCCTGCCAAGACTCAAGCTTTGAAGAATAGGACCCTTGGATTCACTCAATATGTTGATGAGAGCATTGGAGAAGCATGGGAGAGAGATACAACGATTATATGGATGCTTGCCCTCATCATGGTCTTTCGAGAGGAGAAATTGTTGAGAGATTCTACACTGGATAAATCATGTGTCTCATCAACACTTGGATGCTTCAGTTGGAGGATCATTCATGTAAAAAAAACCTACTGAGGCTAGTGATTTGATTAAGCTTTTAGTGCAAAATCAGCCTTGGGATAGTGAGAGAAGCAAGGACAAGAAAAATGTGCAACCTTCCAAGGGACTTACAAAGAGCATCATTGAGAGATCACAAGATGAGTTGATTATAGATCATTTTTACGCAATACAAAGGAGGTTGGACAATAATCTTCACATCCCTCGGGAAGAACCAGTCAAGATAGCTGAATCACACTCTACATGTGAAGAATGTGAAGAGTTTGGACATGTTGGCAAGCATTGCTCGGAGGATCTCAAGATATTAACTTATATAAAGAGTACTTGGATGGAAGCCTGAATATCAGCAACAAAGGAGTAGCTTTACTCCAAGCAAAATGATATACCACTTCGTCTCCAATGTCAAGAATTCTTTCAAGCTCAAAACAAGATCAATAAGGATAATTAGGCCAAGTTTAAGGAGATCGATCGTGCTCTTGAGGGAATTAGTGACAATGTGATAGAAATTGGAAGCTCCAATCAACAAATTTTGAAATCCTTGTCATATGCTCTAGCAGCAGGCCACATGTGTCCAACACTATCACCACTGTGAGCCTTCTTGAAATTCTCCATTAGATGCCTAAAGCATTCCCTTTGCTCAGCTTGTGGAAACACCTTACACACTGCAGTGCATAACCTCGGGCAAGCATTTGTACAAATAGCAAGTAGAGGATAATCTCCGACAACCTTGTACAGCTGAGTCAAAAACCATTTCTAATTTTCTACTATTTCACCATCTATGAATCCAAAAGCAAGTGGATACATCCAATTGTGACCATCTACACCAATTACTGAAGCTAAATTTCCACACCATCTACCAGTGAGGGCAGTGGCATCAATACCAAGCCATGGCCTGCAACCAGAACAAAAACCCTTGATACAAGGACCAAGTGCACAAAAGAATAATACTATCCGGTGATCTCTTCATGACCTCTGCCTTCCAATTATATAGCAGCTGAAAACTCTCTTCCCATGAACCATACAATAACTTCAAAGCCTTTTCTTGTCCGTTCCAAACTGTGTCATAGCCAATTTTGCATTTGTACTCATCTTGTAACTGAATCTGCAACTCCTTAGGACCCATGTGCGATTTCTTTCGAAGAATAGAAACAGCCTTGGAAGCAACACACTTGGCAAAAGGTGTAGTTGTTCTCCTCCTGGCGCAAGAGGTACATGTGTGTACATCATTTAACACTGTGACCTGCATAAATACATACAAGAAAATATATAAGTCAAATATTTTACATAAAACAATACAAGCAAATACATAAGCAAGAGAAGTTAGTGTGTAAGTTAGTACCATAACAGACATGTTACACTGGTTTCTTGAACCCAACTATGGCCCAAGGACAGTCACCCCCCCACCCCACCCTTGCAGTAACCTCTATATATTGACTTGTTAGTTGCCTCAATGCCCAAGTCGAATTCTTTATTTATAGAAAATTGTCTCACGGTCAATCTAAAATCTGTCATGCAAGGGTATATGGTGCCCAAAGCCATAGAGGGATTTTTCTCGTCATACACCATCACGGTCTCCTCCTCCTCCGGAATATGATCACTCATTGGTATAGTTGCACCTTCGAGTACCCTCTACATTAATTAGGAACTCCGAAGCACTTGTACCATCGGATCTTGAATTTGAGGCAGTCTCCCAATTCATTTCTTCTGCACTTTCATCGTCACGCCTCAAACCTAAAAGTGCATGAACATTTTCTTCATTACAAAGTTTTACCCTTCCATGCTTTTCATCGACTTCTTCAATTTCTATTGAATCCCATTCTACAAGTGAAGACTCCACTACTGCCTCTACCACCGGAACCATTTCTAAACTAAGTTCATGATTCATAACAAGCCTATTCAAGCGTCATGTAAATAAATCAGTTAGGGATGCACATCGATGTTTCACTCTAGCTAAACCATTGTAAAATTAGAATAACATCGCAAACAACATACCCTGTATTGTCCTCTTTCAACATCCAATCAATCCCAAATGGTTCTTCTCCCTCCATGTCTCCTGCCTCACCTAGGGTTTCAACCAAATTCTGAAAATCAACAAACTGGGCACAAATGTACCCTATAAATTCAAATTTTTTGATATTCAACTCAGCTTACGAATTTCAGCTATGAATTTCGGGGAGAGGGGGCGACCACGCCACGAGCTTCACTGCCACAAGTTGAGGGCGACCATGGAAACGAGCAGGGATGACGCGCAGATCGGGGCGACCGAATGGTTGTAGCCGTGCAGTTGGGGTGGGCAGATGGGCGGCGAGGGCTCATTCGTCACAAGTCGCGGTGCCTGGCTCGACCGATAGAGAAAGAGAGGCGGGAAGATGTTTGTTTCGATCTCGTGCAGTCAATAGAAAAGGAGAGGGGTAGCTAGGTCACTTGGCATGGTTGGAAATAGAAAAGGAATAGAAAATAATTTAAATAAATGAATAATGCTATAATATAGTTGTGACGATGTTCAGAGTGCTATTTTGACGAAGCTCATGATGCTAATGCTATTATGGCGAAGCCACCTATTGGGAGTGCCAAATAGCAATTCTCTCATTAAAATAGTAATATGTGTTAGATAGTAACTAGCACATTAATTCGCGTCCAGCAAAATTAAAGAATAGTAAATTTCATAAAATCTCATGTTTTGTGGTCCTTGTATCACAAAACTCCAGGTATTATGGCTCTTATCACATGACTATAGGTTTTATGGTCATATCATTTCACAAAACCCCACCTCTATCAAGAATTAACAATGAATATGATTTATAGATTCTAAGTTTATGCTTGCATGAGACATCTATTCCAGTCAATTTAATCAATGAAATCGTCAAGTCGAATATATGACTAAGTTATCTTCAGACATGAAAGTTAAATACATCTCTAATATTCATACTATTTTGATGGGAGTGGGGTTATGTGAAACAATGTGACCATAAAAACCGAGATTATGTGACACAGACCATAATACCTAGAGTTTTATGATACAAGGACCATAAAATCTAGGGTTTTGTGAATTTACTCATTAAAGAAATACCCCCATAAAATTGTCTTGGGAGGCAATCTAACTTTTGGAAATCGAAGTCTTGTTATTCATCTATTTGCCATGGTCTCGATTCAAAATAATATTCCATATGACATAGAATGTCCTGCCGTAACCACCTGCCTTTCAACAACATTTTAAATCAAGAAATCTCACATTTAAACCGAGCCTCTTTTCTCTTGAGAGAGGAGGAAGACGGGAGAAGGTGGTATTCTTCCTCCGCACGAAAGAGAGAACTTAAGGATTTCTGCCCGTGCCCGGCCACGTATCTTCCTCCTCTCTCAAGAACTTAAGAATCGGAATTAGAGGAAGCGAAGGCAACAAAAAGCATTAGTCGCCGCCACGCCCGTGCGTCGTCGTTCGCGTGTTGCCGTTGGAAGGTACGTGCCATGGCGCAGCCCCAACCAGGACCCGGTGAGTACCCGCTGGCGGACACGTCGCCTCACACCTCCCAGGTACGCCGCCCGGAAGCACAGTAGCACACCGCCCTCCGCTCTTAACGATCGATCAGATCTAGATCCAACTACTAAGAAAAACCTTTACCTTATTTATTTGCATGCGATTGCGATTTGCGATCCATCGGCAAAAGTGAGATGGTTCGACCGGGGCGATTATCCATGCAGCTAGTAGGCCTCAAGCAAATAGTTCTAGCTAGCGGAAGCATTAAGATGCATATTGAACTTTTGAGCTAGATACTTTTTGATCCTCACAACAATTCTAGTAACAAGATGTTGTTGACATTAGGATTTCTTTTATCTCGGCCATCAGTGCTGGTTCGATTGGGAACTGATTTTTCTTCGAACAATTTGTATCCATTTAGTAACTTTGTCTTTAATGAGACACGCGTTGCCATCTGAACGTTTTAGAGCTTTTTGATCCTCACACGTTGCCATCTGAACTGTAGCCCTTGTAAATTTTAATTAGCACGTATTTAATTTGCTCCTCGAAATCTAGTTTTGACTTTTGACTGATTCATTACCGTCACCTCAGATGTGTTTCTCTAATAAATCGTAGCAGGGTGGAAGCAGCGATGGAGAAGCTGACGTTGATGCTAGTATGGAGGATGTGGTTCATATGTTGCAGGAACTAAAAGAATCGGTGAAGAAGCTACGTAAAGATATCACTGAATTGAAAGAGCAAACGAAAAGGTATTGCATAATTCCTTATTATATTTTCTTTTCACAAGGATAGAAATTAAATTACCCAATCCTGCTAGTAAATACATGGATTAATAATTCTTCAGCTATACAGGTATTGGTGGCTTACTGCTTTAGAAGTTCCCGTCATCGCTCCACTAACAGTTTTTCTTGGCATCTGCCTTTTCTTCAAAGATACTACGAGGCAAGACAAGTCTATCGCGAAGTGGATAGTGGGAAAGCCATAACCTCTTCGATGATTTCTTGAGAAATTAAATATCAAGTCACCAAATCCATCTCTCAGAGATGTGCTAGGGTGTGTGTGAGTATACATGTACAAGTGTCAACCTCTTTATTGTGTTTTGAAGGAAAAAAAGAGTTAAATATGTGTAAAAAATGAAGTGGTCCCATTCTTTGCGTGTTTGCTTATGCAGCCTCCCTCTCATAATATAGGTTGTTTTAGATTTATCGTAAGTTAATTCTTTTTTTAAGGGAAATACTGTAGAGTCACCCAAATGTCCAAATTTTTTTCGAGTGGATGAATATATGGTAACCAAATATTTAAAATTTCCAAATGATGATATGAAGTTTATATAATAGCTTGAGTTGTACATGAGTAGGACAATCGGGTTGGACCTATAGCATTACTCTTTTTTTAACTTTGATCACGGGTGACAAAAATCCTGAAGATTCATGGCGTAAGATAAAATAATAATAATTACCCCAGCATGTCTCAATTTATGTCCTAAAACTTTACGAAACTTACTCTCTCACAAATGAGGAAGTGTTTATTGAATCTCACGTTGGCACGTTTCAGTGCATACTATCATCCGTACTTATCGCTTGCAAAACCGTGACTCTTCGTTGTTTGATTGTCATTGTCGTTTCTCTTTTGGGGAAATACGGTTATGTATTAATCTTCCAAAACTAAAGGGTTAACATAGGGGCGGACCTAGGAATTTTACATGAGGGGGGTGCCAATAAGATCAACATGTATGTATATAAATTGCCAACTACTATAATATATATAGATATATAATATGACACTAGTTTCCCATTGCTTATGAATGCACTTAACATTTGTAACATAAAATTCACAATATCATGATATAGAAGAAAATGAATAAAATAATAGAAAAATTATTTAGAAACTCTTAACAAGTTTTACTTCAATCTTACTTTGTGATTGCTTATAGCACGCCTAGAAGTGATCAATAAACTTTATTAGATGCTCTATTGCAATATTCTGCTCAATAGATTATGAAGTTTGAGAACCCATCTTGTATTTTATTTTGAAGTTGTCATTATGGGATTCACTGTTGAAAAAGATTAACAATCCAATTTGAAATGAGCATGCATCTGCAGATACACGAACAAATTTGTAATGTTTCTAAAAATCTCACCACACCGTGAAGGATAGAATTGAAGGTATCGATTGGCTCCATTGCTAAGTTGCATATGATTCGTTGATGTTGCATACTGCTACCTCGACACTACCACTACGGTGCAATACAAGCATCCAACACCTTGTATGGCTTTGTGGATGATGTGAACTCTATGGATTATGGATGGTGGAGCGGGGCTGCTCGTGCAATAGGTGGCGGCGGTGGCATTGTGGAGATGTGTACAGCGAGTGATTGACGATCTGGCAATACCTAGTCATGGAGAGATGTTTAGACGGTACCTTACTCAAACGCAAGTAAATGGGGCCATATATGCTACCTTCCCTAATAATATGATTAGTCTGCCATTTGTTTAGGTTGCCACAGGGGTAGGAACCCCCCCCCCCCCCCACACCACACACACACACACACAGGGTTAACATGATATTAACCAGAAACACTACATGCATTATATGACTCCGGACCCACCTGCAAAAAGGAAAGCAAAATGTTAAGAACAGCCTGTGACTCCTCCAATTCTCATTATCCTCATTCTTATCTCCCTGCCTTCTGGCACCAAGCACTAATTTCCAAACCACTAATCACAGCGAAAGGGCCTTTACCTCATTGGGTTTATTAATATATAATCAGTAGGGAGTTACCCCTCATGTTTTATCCAACAAAAAAGTGTCTGAGTAGCACCTCCCAGGTCCCGGGTTCGACTCTTACGGAAAGCGAATTTTCGGATTGGGTTAAAAAAAAGAGAATGACTTTTGTGAGCATAGTGTCATGTGCCCACCCTAGCTTTTTTATTAGTTATGGTTAAATATAAATATTAAATCTCTTATTATACTATTAAACATGTCAAACTAGTTGTAGACATGTTGTCAATTCATAAATTGAAGTACAAAAATATCAAATTCTGACAAATTCATCAAATTTAACAGAATTTCATGAATTTTCTAGAATTTGATGTTTTTGTACTTCAATTTATGATTTGACAACACATTTACAACTAGTATGACATGTTTAATAGTATAATCGAGATTCAATAGTTATATTTAACCACAATTAAGAGAAAACCAGGGTGGGCACATGCCCCTATGCTCATCGAAGTATTTCTCAAAAAAGATCCACTCGCCTCTCCCCGCATCAAAACATGTGGTCAAGACCGCGCCTAGACAACGGAAACCTCAATCTATAAGCGGCGTAGGCCCGACCGCTATCCTGCTAGGCCCGCCCCACTAAAAAGCCCTAGCGACCATAGCGAAGACCTGCTCCTTTGTTGGTGGCGCGAGCGGGCTGTGCCACTAGGCCCGCTGGACAATGAATACTTCCAGCATAATATTTTTAAAAAAATATATAAGTTTATTTCGTTCTAGGGGTAAAACGGTCTTTTTACACTAGACTTAACACCGTTAGACACTAAATCTGACGGCAAAGCCATACAGGGAAGTCAAAAATGAAATTGAGTCTCATAGGAAAGTTTGATTTTTTGGAGGCCATAGAAGGAAGCCTCATCTTTTTAGAGGCCATAGAAAGAATTTTCTCTTGATAAAACTATTATATCATCTGGACCAACTTTTGCATACATTTCTACAAGTACTTACAAGTCCATGACTGATACAATAAGGTATCCTTCACTCATATAGCATTTGCTATCATCTAGGTAGCATTTGCTATCTCTTGATCATGTGAGCCAGTCCATTTGCTTGGAGAATAGTCCATGGTGTCACTCTGCTGGCCATTTGCCGGCGTGGGTGCAAAACAAACATTCAGCTCAGTCTTTGGGGGCTTGATCTGTGGCTTCTCTCTTTTCATCTCCTGTTTTCATTGGACAATCAGTAGCGTGGAGCAGATATGAACTACAAGAACTTGTAAGTCAAAAATTGGGTTAGTTTTAGCTACCTGTATTTCATGGGTGGGGGTGTGGATACCAGTGTGGCATGATTGCTAAGAACTCGACGGTGGTGTTGGATCTTCTATCAGGGCTGTGAAGAAGTCAAAAAAGGAAATGCTGCAGCATTTGTCGGGTGATTTAGGTGGAAAATAGTTGGAAACATTACTATATGGCTACCTGTAGACTTTCTTATAGCACTTGATGCATTATTCATTAACTGTAGAATCCGCTTGGGAGTGGCACCTGCCGATCAAAATTTTAGAAAGAATAGTGTTGCATGAAGGCTGCTCAAACCAAATAGAACTAGACTACGGTGAAAAACAATTTCAGCATGGGTGCTTACGCTCTGCTCCACCAAGAAATGATACGGCTTCACAAAAAGCATTATGAATTTCAGGCGTCCAACGGAGTCGGCCTAGCTTTGGTCGAGTGTATCGACGCACCGGTGGCAACCTCTCTTCCTCGCTAAACTGCATGATGCCGTCGTCGGCTCCCTACCGAACTTACGTACGCATGTCTGCTCCGATGGTAGCAGCTCTCCCAACCTCACGTCGGCCTGGCTGCTCCGATGATGGTGGTGTTGGTGCTCTGATTTAAGACATGGCGGGTGCTAGTGCTCTTCCCAACAACTTCAAGGAGGATGGTTGGACAGCACATGCAGCTTCAAGAAAGCTTCCTCCGCACCAAATCATTAAGACATGCGTCTTGCAGATACAAGTTAGAGTGCACCGCATCATTAAGTCCTGCATACTTGCTCGTTGCTCGTTCCCACGAAGTTATTGCTTGCAGATGGCCGTTGGGTCTAGTTTCTACCGTGATGCATAACAGGCTGGCCGTAATGCAAAGTCATCTTTCCTGGTCCGTGTTAGCAGGAATTATAAAGAACACGTCTCTGCAACATGTACGGTGAGCAGTTAGCCATGTGCGCACCGAAGTTATATTCCTTTCATCCACTGATGACGGTAAATTAGTGAAACTTACCACTTCGTCACTAGAAAAGTAAATTGCAGTGAAATGTCCTGGCACACCTTACGCACGTTGATTGGACTTTCTGTAACAGAAAAAAATGTAGAACTATTGCTGAGCCACGTGCCTAAATCTATCGGCCACGAGATAAGAGTCTCGCACACGGAATAATTGGACAGGAATGGAAGCCTATCCTGAATTCCTGATCCATCGTCATCGTCCATGGCCGCCCCAACCGTGGTCCTGCTGCCCGTCTGGGGCGCCGGCCACCTCACGCCCATGCTCGAAGCCGGCCGCCGGCTGCTCGCCTGCAGCGGCGACGACGGCGCCTTCTCGCTGACCATCGTCGTCATCGGTCATGCCGCCGCCGTCGGAGCAGCAGGCGGCCGAGGTCGAGGCACACATTCGCCGGGAGGAACAGGCTCGCCGCCGCCGCCACCAGTTCCAACATCCGGTTCCTCCGCCTCCCCACCGTCGATCCCCCGACGAAGCACCAGGGCCCGGTCGAGTTCATCTCCCGCGTCGTGCGGACGCATCTGCCCCACGTCAGGGCGGCGCTCGCCGGCCTGCCCGGCCCCGCCGCCGCCGTCCTCCTCGAACTCTTCTGCACGGAGATGATCGACGTGGCACGGGAGCTTGACATCCCGTCCTACGTCTACTTCACCTGCAACGCGGCGGCGCTGTCCTTCTTCCTCCGCCTGCCGGCGCTCTGCGCCGAGGTGGCCGGCGAGTTCGCCGACATGCCCGGCGCCGTCGACCTCCCGGGCCTGCCGCCCGTGCCGCCGTCCGCGCTCCCGGCGGTGGTCATGGACCGGACCAAGCCCGACTGCGACTGGTACGTGTTCCACGGGAAACGGTTCGCCGACGCCGACGGCATCGTCGTCAACACCGCCGCCGAGCTCGAGCCGCGCGTCCTCGCCGCCGTCGCCGCCGGCGAGTGCACGCCAGGGGCGCCTCCACCGAGGATATACCCTGTGGGCCCGGTGATCTCGTTCGGCTCTCCCTCGGATGAGAAGAACCACGAGTGCGTGCGGTGGCTCGACGCGCAGCCTGCCGCGTCCGTCGTGTTCCTCTGCTTCGGCAGCGGCGGGTACTTCACCGCGGCCCAGGCCCACGAGACGGCCCGTGGGCTGGAACGCAGCGGCCACCGGTTCCTCTGGGTCCTCCGCGGCCCACCGACCTCCGTGGGCCGGCAGCCCACGGACGGCGACCTTGCCGCGCTCCTCCCGGACGACGGCTTCCTCGACCGGACCGGAGACAGCAGGGGCTCGTGTGGCCGACGACGGCGCCGCAGAAGGAGGTCCTGGCCCACCCGGCCGTCGGCGGGTTCGTCACGCACTGCGGGTGGAACTCCATCATCGAGAGCCTCTGGTTCGGCGTGCCCATGGTGACGTGGCCGCGCTACGCTGAGCAGAACCTCAATGCGTTCGCGCTCGTGGCCGACGTGGGCGCCGCCGTGGCCATGGAGGTGGACTGGAGGAGGGATAACTTCGTGGTCGGAGGCGGCCGAGCTGGAGCGCGCCGTGCGGGAGGTGATGGGTGGAGGAGAGGAGGGCAGCAGGGCGAGGGAGAAGGCCAAGGAGATGATGGCGGTGTGCAGGAGGGCTGTTGAGGACGACGGGTTGTCGATGGTGACGATGAACAGACTCTATCACGACATAATTAACAGGGCAGAGAGCCGCTATAGCTGTTAATTATGAGGAATTATATCTGTTAACATTGGCAATTTAACTTAACTCCTCAGTGAGCGCTCGCAGTTGAGAAGTTTGAGAACAACAGCGTGCTCTGCTTTCTTCTTGAGATTGGGAGATGAGATGCACCTAAGGTGCTCTGCCTTATGTTGTGCGGATTTACTGTGTACGCAAAAAAGTCAGGCTATTTTTATTCAGATCAGATATAATTCTCTCTCGACCCACTTGAAAAATGCACGTTCCTACACACAAGATCCAGAGGGTCTAGAATATTTTGGATATAAGTTTGTGTGGAAAGAAGAAGGGGCACAGATAAATCCGACAACACTACAAGAAAAAGATGTACAATTGTATTGTTACATTTTTGTAACCATGTCATCATCAATAACACTAGTTAGCACTATTTTAAGAACATGTCAATATGACATGATATAACATACACTTTAACGTCAACAATATTGTAAACTTACATGTTTTTTTACATGTTGTCTAAAATATCACAAAGTGTTACAATTTTAGACATATTTTGAACCATCAGAAAGCCGTTGTAAAGACAATTGTTTTACACGTTTCGGAGGACATCTCATGAAGATATGATGTTTAAAGATGTTTTAATCGTGTCTAACCACATCAAACTTGATTCTTGACACACTATTAAAAACGTATAAAATGATATGACATAGACACATTTTTTATGCTATCTATCTTCATTTAAGTACATTTTTGCCACATTGTTGAAAATCATATAGACATTAAAGCACTAAAGAACATAAGTGTAAAAGAATGTATATCCCAAGCTAATCAAATTTGCTTCCAAAGTGAGATGGATAGATGAATTTGCAAAAAAACAAAAATGTATGAGATTCAACTCCTACTAATTACAAGAATAAGTAAACCATTTGGAAGAAGCTAGAAAATAATATTTTTCAAACATTATAGAAACACAATATAAAAGTATTATGAAAGTGTATCTACAAACATATGTTTGCTTTACAGTATCTCTATTGAACATCTTGTTTGATAGACACGTTTATAACAAAAAATGTATTTATCAGCTTTGAAATAGTATGTATGGAGACGTCTCAGACTTATGAAAATATCTCTATATTTTGATTGTGATAAAGTAAACATATTTTGTTGGTTAATTGTAGCCTTGATTTGTATTTTATCAAGACTCATGTAATACTCACATGGGGTTTTGCCATATTTAATCATGAGAAGCGTTTAACATCACAGAGTCCACATCAAACTTTTTTGCAAAACTATTTTTTTCTTATAGGGGCATGTGCCCCTGAATGTCATGATGTGAATTATGTTAAAGTCATCTAATGGTGATGCAATAGATTATATGTGATAACAGCTAATTTGACCTAAAACACTTAAATTGGATAATATTACTTCAATTGTTTTACTGTTGTTATATTCTATCAAATTTAACAAATATACATGATAAATAGTTTTATATGTCTAGTATAATTTCAATGTTTTTGTTTGATTGCTTTACTATCATTTATGTTATATTAAATAGATTAAAACTAACGAAAAGTCATAAACCAAGGTATTTTTATATGCTTCGCATTTATATACTCCTGAGAATATTTCAGCGAAGATCTTAGCGAACTTATAACGGAGTGCAAGATCATAGTCTTTTAAGTAGAGAAATTAACAGGGTGTGGCAGAATGAACTTGAAAAGTTCATGATGACATGTTCTATGCTTTGCAATATTCAGATGAGAGCGTTTAAAGCATAATAAGTTGATAAACCCATGGTTAGAAGTCGTTTGATAGTACTTGGACCTGCCGTCTCCCCTTTTGCTCAAGTATACTTCACATCTGGCTTTTGTGCTCTGCTTTCTAGCTGTGCTGACTTGTTACATGATTTGTGACTGCAAAAGGTACGAAGCTATTTTTTAGATAGGGATACAAATCTATCTCGAATAAATAGTACTTTTCTGGTAAAAGCTTTTTGAACATCACATTGCTCACAATATTACTGGATTGAACTTGCACGATGGACAGGGAAGTCACCAGTTCACCACGCACCAAAGGTGCTAAAACAAACGCGTGCCGCACAAACAACAACGGTACAAGTCATGGCATGGGATTGTTCTTTCTTGAACGAACTTGCTACGAGACTCTGGTCAAGTTGAAGCATCACCCAATCGATCGTCTCACTTGCTCGCCGCTCACTCTATGCCATACCACACCTTGTGAATCTCATACATCTCGACGTCGTCTGGAAGAACACTTTTAACGCTATCCCTCTCCCTGCACCTCCTGACCCAGCGCATCAGCACCGGACACTCCGTGTCAAAGCTGAACCCGCCGTGCTGCTCGTACCCATAGAACATGCTGGAGACCGGGATGATGGCAGCGTCCAGAAACCCGAACTCGTCGCCGGCGAAGAAGGCCTTGTCCCCAAGCACCTCCTCGAACTGCTTCAGCTGGCCGATGAGCTCCACCTTCGCCGCCTCCTTCTCCTCGCCCGTGCTCTTCAGAAACCTCGCCTGGGTGCTAAACAGCTGAGTCCAATTTCGGTCACAGAAATAAATGTTAACCTTCTCATCAGAGAAACTACTTACTAATTCAAAAATGAATAAATCAAGGAGGAAAAAAGAGTTAAGAGAGAGATCGAGGACCTTTTCGTCAAAGAAGTCGATCCAGAATCGGGCCTGCGCCCGATCGAGCGGGTCGGCGGGGAGCAAGCGATGGGCGCCGCCCCAGACCTCGTCGACGTACTCGAGGACGTTGACGGAGCCGCAGACCGGGCGTCCGCCGTGGATGAGGATGGGGACGGGAATGGGGACGAAGCCGTGGACCGGGTTCATGCGGCGGACGAGCTCGCTCCGCTCGCTGGCGCGCAGGTCCTCCTCGACATAGGTGTAGGCAACGCCCAGCTTCCGGAGTGCGATCCGCACACGCATCCCGAACCCGTTCGCCCAGTAGTCCACGCACGTCACCTCGCCGCCGGCGACGGTGGCCATGGCTGTTTCTGGTGGTTGTCACCGGACTTGTTGCAGAGTAGTAAGTGAATCGTGGCAGGTGAAGGCAGACAGGACGGATCGGAGAGAGGCAGCGGGCAGCGACATTTATTTATAGGCGGCGCCACCGGCCGGCCATGGCATGCATCACCGCTGTCATCAGCTAGCGAGATTTATTTAAGGCGGCGCTGACGGCTACTACCTGAATTAATCAAACTGCTCGTGTGGGTACGCGTGGGCTTAGCCCATTGAGTGAAGAACGCTCGCGTCACGAATGAAGCACTGCGCTGCTGCCAACGCATGCCAATATGATATCATGTACGTTTTCCACTTTAGTTTTTATACTGCCTGTTGAATTTGAAGTGCCACCTTTTCAAAGCAGACCTGACTAACTGAGGTTTTAATTTCACGATCACTTGTGTTTGTGAATTCTGTTCTCAATTGTGGGCCCCAAAACAGTTGCCTCACAGGACGACGAATCAATACCCTCTGCAGAATAACCCTTTGAGGAAGGTTACAATTTCCTTACATTAGCATTTCTATCAACAGATGTGCGAACAATAGTAAAGGTTACCTTTTTTCACTTCAACGGTTGATCTCGCAGATACATTTCTAATAATTCGATGGTGTGAAATGTATTTGCTCCACCAATTTTAAAAATTAGGTCATTAAGGTTTTTTTCTAAAGAATGTCATTATCATTTCCCTTCCTCATGTAAATATGTCGCTCTCTCTTCTCCTCATTTCAGCGAAATGGCTCTTAGCTTAATGGTTTAGGCTTTGGAGTAGCACAAAGTGACTCGGGTTCGAATCATAGTGGGAGCAAATTTATGTGGCCTGGGTTAAAAAAAATCCCTTCATCTAACTCCGCACCAAAGCATGACTTAAGGCCCATCCCACGCTCACACGAGCAATGCGACCACCGTGTAAGGGCGGAGGAAATGCATGAGAGATCTTCTCTATTAAACACAATGCTTGGGGTTGTCTTAGTTTAATTTCTATGCAGGACTGTAGAATCATTTTTATTTTTTAAAACTCAAGGAGTAAATATTGATCCATTAAGAATTCCAACTTAGAGGATCACCTTTATCACAATAATTTTTAAGATTAGGATGATCCAGCTTATTGGGCCCCGAGACTCATAAAATATTTCTTTAGGAGGTGGTTAGATGATTAAATCGCCCTTAAAAAGGCATTCTACTAGTAGATTTTATACATAAGAAGAACCACTAAAACACCTTTTCATCAGGTGTAACTTTGCAAGAAACTGTTGTGACCAAGAAAACTTAATAGTATGAATAGTCACCTAGTTAAAAGCTCACATTTGGTGTGCCCTTCTATAGTTCTATATAGATATAGTTATACTTATATGTTAAAGCATTTGGACAAGGCATGAATGGATTTTCAATGGCAATGACCTTAGAATCGAGGTGTAGAGAGATATTCTTCAAAGAAGTAAGGACAAATACAACTAAGTAGTGTCAACAATGGCATGGCAGTATGGGAGGGAATTCCGTGCTATGGGTTGATAGAGATGGTAAGTTCAAAATCACTACCACGACTCAATAAGAAATCCCTACATTAATCACACATGAATGATTGCACAACATACAAGAAGCAAAAAAAATGTACTAATAAAACCTCATGATCAACACTAACACTAAATAATGATTTGTGTGATTGTTTTTTCATTAAAGGGCATATGCCCCTCAAGTGATGTGACATGGATTGTATGAAAGTCATTCGATTGTGGTACAATGGATTAGATCTAACAACAGTTAATTTTAGTTTGAAATAAGTGTGCAGGATGGCAAGATACTGATTTGATGAAGGCGGTGTGCATGATGGCTCCCGATGTGAATAATCACTAACTTGTGTAATGTGTGTAGTTGTATGCTCTCTACATCATCATACGTTAATGCACAACCAATAGATTTAGTTTGATGTGCATAGCCGATAAAATTCATGAACAAAAACACACACACAAACCCACACAAAGAAGTGTCCTCTGCTTTCTTCTTGAGCTTGGGCAATGCACCTAAGGTGATCTGCTTCTGTTGTGTTAACTTAATGTGACTTGTGTCAGGGAAAAGTCTGACTATTTATTTCTACCAGCAGATCATATACAAATCTACCTCAAAACACATATATTTAAGGGACAAACAACACACACGTGCACGAGAAACGTACATGCCATTCAACGAAATAAAATAGGCTACTCTGCAGGCATCACCCTGTCGCGGTGTCAATGCTCATTCTTCCTTGTATATGGTACCACTCATTGTGAATCTTAAACATCTCGTCTTCATGTTAGCAATCCAGTATGAGATAAAGATCTAGAAGGTTTTGGATACAAGTTTGAGAGGAAGAAGGATAAGCGGCAAGAAAACATAGGCTACTCTAACAAACCTTCGTAGCCCTCAATCGCCATGAAGCCGACTAAAATTGGACAAACATGTTTGTACAGTCCATGGTAAAGTCATTGGTACTAGCTAGTAGCTACTGCCAGCACAGCACAAGGCACTCATCAAGCCTCACAAATGCCAAGTATTGCGTTAGACACATTCATCATCATTCTTGACAATAATATTCTCATCACAATACCATGGTGAGCCCACAACCCTCACTAGAGATGGAGACCAACCCTATAATCATCTTCAAACTGAACAGAATGAACCATGTCGCCTACGTCTAAGGGGTGGGTGGTAGTGATGGCCCTCACGCCCTTCTGGAGGGTCTCTTCTATGGCCGCCTAACCAACAACTAGAGTAGTGTCAATGGCGACATGGCAGTATTGGACGGAATTCTCCACGCTAGGAGAGAGGACGTAAGTCCCAAAACTCTTCCATGAGTTGATCAGAAATTTGCATGCTAATTATACACAAGAAAGATTGCACAACATACAAGAAACAACGAAAAGATAGGCACCAAGAAATACCTCATCCCATATAATTGTTTTTCCGGTAGCAATGTGACATGGATCGTATGAAAGCCATTCAACCGTGATGCAATGGATTAGATCTTACAACAGTTAGTTTTAATTTGAAACGAGTGTGTAGGAGAGTAGTGATGTGGCACAGGTGGTGCGTAAGAGGAATCCGCGCAAGAGGGCTTATTACCATGGATCATTGAGTCGTTGTTGGTGACGTTGAAGATGTTTTGTGATGGATCATTAATAGCAAACGTGTAGTGCTCCAGTCATCATAGCAACGATATTATGTTGATGATTATTGACTACTACTCCCTTCACTAAATTGTTGTTACCGTTGACTTTTTTGTTATGTTTGACCATTTGACTTAGTCAAAAAAAGTTAAGAAATACTACTATCATATTTTGTTAGGGAATGTGTATTATCATTAAATAAACTTGAAATATAGCATATGACTTTTTGTATTTGAAGAAATTATTTGAATAAGACGAATGGTCAAACTTCAAAAAAAAAGTCAATAATTTAATAAAGGAGTGAGTACATTTGATAACGCCATCTTACTCTGCCTTTTGTGGAATTGTGGTGCTTTGACAATGCACACCTAAGGTGTCGTGCTTTCTGTGGTGCAGTGGCGCTAACTGCTATCTTGTGTGATGTGTGTCTGCAGAGCCAGCGGTAATTTTTTTTCTCAGATTATATGCAAATCCCTATGGAAAACTTTTTGCAGAACCGATAGAATAACTTGACCTTTACCCAAATTATAAATACTTTTAATGTAATTTGCACAACCAATATCGGCTCCTCCTTTGATCATCCTTCACTCTATGCCGTACCATTCCTTGTGAATCTGGTACATCTCGACCTCATCAGGAAGAACACTTTTCACGCTGTCCCTCTCCCTGCACCTCCTGACCCACCGCATCAGGACCGGGCACTCCGTGTCAAAGCTGAACCTTCCATGCTGCTCGTACGCGTGGAACATGCTCGAGAACGGGATGAGCGCGGCGTCCAGGAACCCGAACTCGTCGCCGGCGAAGAAGGCCTTGTCGCCGAGCACCTCCTCGAGGCGCTTGAGCTGACCGATGAGCTCCGCCTGCGCCGCCTCCTTCTCCTCGCCCTTGCTCTTCAGGAACCTCGTCTGGGTGCTAAACACCTAATAACCAATTTGATCATACAAAATTTGTAAAAGATTTTTGTAGAAATTATTAAACAAGAACAAAATATTTCTGACGTGTGGTGTATACCTTTTTGTCAATGAAGTCCGTCCAGAACCGGGCCTGTGCTCTGTGGAACGGGTCGGCGGGGAGCAAGCGGCGGGCGCCGGAGCCCCAGACCTCGTCGACGTACTCGAGGATGGTGACGGAGCCGCAGACCGGGCGGCCGGCGTGGATGAGGATGGGGATGGAGCGGTGGACAGGGTTCATGCGGCGCACGAGCTCGCTGCGCTCGCGGACGCGGAGGTCCTCCTCGACGTAGGCGAAGGCGACGCCGAGCTCGCGCAGCGCGATCCGCGTGCGCATCCCGAACCCGTTCGCCCAGAAGTCCACGCACGTCACCTCGCCCTCGCCGGTGGCCATGGCTGTCGCCGGTTGCTCTGCCATTCTGGTTGTGTGCTTGTGGCGTAGCTTGCCAATGGCAGGTGAAGGCTGAGGAGAGAGGCAGCGGGAAGCGAGATTTATAAGTGGCTGGTGTGCGCCGGCCATGGCATCACCGCTGACGGCTAGCTGAGTTGACCGAGCTGCAGTAGCTGGGCGCTGGTGTGCGTGGCCGATTGAACCAACGCTGGCGTCACGGATGAAGCACTGGTACCCTGCTGCCAACGAATGCCTATATCCAATCGTGCCTGACTATTTTACATTACCCGTGGCCATCGAAACGATGCCGGTCATGATCACGCTGTTGAAATCGGGAACAAACATTTTCTGCGCAAACCATGTCTTTTCTTTTCTGGTGATTTCTCCACGACTGCAAAACTTTCATCTGACACTTCACACTAATGGGCCAGACTTCGGGAGTTCCTACTTATGTACAGGTCACCCTTCATGTAACTTACATAGCACGGTACATCAGAGTTCATGCATCATAAAGATTTTATTTATAAATATACATTTACTATTATAAAAACCTATTAATACTGTATGTTTTATATTTTTATTTTTATTTTCAAAATATTCATTATTATTATTGAAAAAATTTATGTTTGAAAGCATTTTAATGAAAGCATTTTAATTGTTGAAATAGTCGAATATTCACCATGTAGAACAATTTATTATCACTACTAACATAATTTAAAAATTATTAAAAATGATAATTTGTAAAATATGGACCAATTGATATTCACTAGAACAATTGATTTTTACTACTAAAAAATTTGATTTTCAGTGTTGGAACAATTCAAAAAAATCAAAAATTAAACTAAATATTAGAAAAGTAAAAAAAAAAATTGTAACAGCTGATTTAAACTATTGGAACAATTAATTTTAACCCTAGAATAAATGAAATGCAGAATTCGAATTTCAATTTTTAAAGAAAAAATATATTTTTGGGTAATCTCATTTTATTGTATTAATTATAAATAACACAATGATTCAAAAATGGAGTTACTATTTAAGTAAAAAAATATTTTGAGGTCATGGAATTAAAATAAAATGGTGTCCACTAACTTGGCGCTGACATTTGACCCATAGTATGGCTAAGCTCGCCATAAGGCATGCTATATTGAGTACTTCCGCTTGACTTGTCAATGCAATTTGGTCGCTCAGAGTCACATGAAAATGGTAAGCTATTCCACCTAGTGAGAAAATTTTGGCCTTGTTTAGTTTTCTCAGAATGGGAATGGACGAGTGATGAGGCATATTCTAGATGCACTTGTTCTAGGTGCATTGATGTAGCCTAGTTTTGAATCTCGCCTTTGACAAATACCTATTCGTTTAGGGTCCGGCAGGGTTGAAATTCAGTCTATGTGTCAACTATTTGTACACCATGTGACGATTATGTAACTATTAAGATCCAAAATTCAGACAGTCGAATCATTGATACCTTATCTATAACAGTTCTTGGTTCCATTGAAATCTGTAACAACCTAACAAGATATTAGAGGTTGTGTGTATGTGTGTGTGTGTGTGTGTGGTGGGGGAGGGGGCACAAGCCCCTTTGTTCTGACATTGATGCGTTGAGTATCACTTTTTAGAGATTCAATTTGATAGTAGAATGTAAGAGGAAGTTGAGTTGTGCACACTGGGTCTCCACTTGTTATGGAAGGGATGGAGTCATAACTATTGGATATTGTGAAATATTTGCCCGATCTATAATACTTTTAAGTAGTGATAATAAGTGATTATCATTTACCATAAAATTATACTTTTAGGATAGCGATAAAATATTTTCTTCTTTTTTATTTCTTGGAGAATGTCTCAAAAAGTGTACAATTTTTTTTTATTCTTCTTTAGTTTAAGTGAACAATATTTATATTTCCCCAGGTAATAGACACTCCTTGGGTTACATGTTTAATTCTAACGGTTACATGTTGCTCATGTTTTCCTCTCCTGATCACAATCCACTCCCATGTTCATCCCGACATGATTTTCATAATTGTGTTACGTAGATGAGAATGTCACAAAGGTAATATCCAGGAGCCCAAACTCATCACCTTGAATTAGAATGCAATTCTTCTGCAGTAATGCATCTGCGTTAGCATTCACCGGCATGTGGGTTAGTTAGATGTGGGGCTCACATATGAGCATCTGTTAATGCACATGCATTACTGCAGAGGATCTCTACTCCTTGAATTATGCCTCATCTTGGAGGATATCCTCCGTGGGCCAAAAGTGTCTCATAAGCTCGCTTATTGCCACCGCTTGCTCTCCTTATTAGACGTGAAGAACCGTGTGTGCTTGACACAATATCTACCTTTTATCAGCACAACGAGAAAAGTAAAGATAGAAAATATAATGTAGCATTGGTTGTTGGCATGCAAAGATCCAAATTACAAAAGGTCCTTATATCTGAATGCTAAAAAGCTATCCAAGTTTTCACCTGAACGCACACATTGGGCTTTTTCAAAATGTTTTCCGGGATCGCGAGAGCGAAGTCTACAATTCGATTTGTGCATGAGCGTACATTTCCACATTTCTTATCAACATCACTCGATTCCGTAGAATTCCTTGTGTATCTTGTACATGTCCAGCCCAGAGGGCAGCACGGTACGCACGCTCTCCCTCTCCTCGCACCTCCTGACCCACCGCATCAGCACGGGGCACTCGGCCGCCATGTCCACCCCGCCGTGCTGCTCGTACCCGTAGAACATGGACGAGAAGGTCACGAAGGTGACATCGAGGAGCCCGAACTCGTCGCCGCCGAAGAACGCCTTGTCTCCCAGCACACCCTCCATGCGCCGCAGGTGGGTCATCAGCTCTGCCAAGGCTGCCATCTTCTCGTCGCCGCGGCTCGTGAAGAACCTTGTTTGTGCAGGGTAAACCTGTGCCATCGTCATAGGAAGGTTACTTTCCAGTGGATGGCATCATCTCTGGTTCCTTAGCGTATTTCTTAATGGACTTTTTTGGCAGAAGTTCAGTTTTAACTTTTTAATCGTGACGTTTAGGTAACAATTTAAATCAGTTTTTTAATGCAAAAGGCTGTGAAGAAAATTGGTGCATGTACTTTTGTAATAGAAATGGAGTGTGAAACTAAAGGGAACGAAACAGTTCGATTCTCCTTGCAAAAAAAAAAAACAAATATAGACAGTTCAATTCATACTACTTTCTGTTAGCTACTGTATATTATATGGTGATGTTTTAAAACAAAAATAAGAAATATAGTTTCTTAGGAGAGAAAAAATAGGAAATGTAGTAGTGGGTGGGAAGTGAAGGCCGAAAAAAGTGTTGGCAACTGGAGGCCCTTTTGTACCTTTTGGTCCACGAAGTCGGCCCAGAACCTCGCACTCGCCCTCTCGAGCGGGTCCGTCGGGACCAACCGGGCGCCGCCCGCTTCGCTCCAGACCTCGTCGACGTACTCGACGATGTTCATGGACCCGCAGACCGGGCGGCCGCCGTGGATCAGAATCGGGACGGATCGGAAGACCGGGTTCATGCGGCGCACGAGCTCGCTCCTCTCGCGGACCCGGAGGTCCTCCTCGACGTACTCGAACCCGACCCGCTTCTCCCTCAGCGCGATCCGCGCCCGCATCCCGAACTCGTTGCACCAGAAGTCCACGCACCGCACCTCCTCCTGATCTCCCCTCGCCATGGCCGGCCGGTTTAGCTCGAGCTACTCGCTCTCTCAAACTCGGAGCGAGAGGGATTAATCCCAAAAGTATCTGCTCCTTGGTTGGTAATAAGTAGATAATGCTGGTAATGCGTTGCGGTTACTAACAAGGCTGCAGAGCGGTTTATAAAGGCGCTCAAAAGTTGGATTAGTCATCGTTGGGGAGACGAAGCGGTCACTGCTTACGCACACGGCTGCTGGACTGAATCAAATATTCACTGCTATACTCGTACTTTGCATCTTGGCATCTGTCTGACTTGTATGTGAGTTCGGTGGGGATCAGCCCGTGTTGTGTTATATTAGTCGACCGCACGGAGTCGCATGCCTGGAATGTTCTTCATATTTCTATTGTTGCTGATGACTTGCTGTCAACGGTCGAGGTTGAACTCGATTTGGACTGGCGGTCACTATTATTCGTCTTTTTTATACGGTCCTGGAGTCCCCATCAACAGCGGCAGCTTCAACCTGATTGGATCGGTGGGCTTAATTAGAAAGAGGAACCAAAGCATTCACACGTAGTATGGTGACTGCGGCGATGCCAAATAACCATGGCATTTTCTCTCACAAAAAAAAGAAAAACATCCACGGTATTTACATAGATCAGTTCCTATATCTTGCCTACTACTTCCGTCTAGAAATGTAAACATTTGTTTACTTTTATGCAACACGAATGGTCAAATGCAATTTGTGAAAGTCAACAAATCATTACTTCCTCCATTCCAAATTATAAATGGCAAAGCCGAAATGCAAAATTTGGTGGCAGAAGTCGATCACACCGTGCTATTTTTTTTTAAGATAACCCCTTGCTATTTTTGGGGTTTAGGTAGATGGTGTTTTTCTTCTAAGCTGGCACAAATGGTCATGTGGGCCTTTTTCCATTTCTAAGGCTGTCTCCGACGGAAGGAAGCACCTAAAACATCAAATAGGTCTCTACAGTAAATAAAATGGGCTACCAAAATAGATGAATCTCCGACGATTTGACCTAAACCCAAACTCATTGGTCACCCGACTCACGCGCCGCCGCAGCTGAGCCCGCACCGCCGCGACCCCGCCCTTGCCTCCGCCACGAACGCTGCCCGCGCCTCCGCTGCGACGCCCCAACTCTCCCTCCGCCGCGACCCCCGCCTCGCCTCTGCCGCGACCCCCGCCTCGCCTCCGTTGCGACCCCCGCCTCGGCCGCCGCCCTCGACCCCGCCCTCGCCTTCGCCGCGAGCCCACCCGTGCTCACGCCTCGGTCGCCGCTCGCGCCTCCGCCTGCCGTACTGCGCTGAAGGAGATGGGTAGCTGGAGGAGCTGCTTCATTTGTGGGTGCTGACCAAGAGGATGCGCCAAATGGGTCTGGTGTTTGGGTCATCCGTTGGAGAGATATTTTTACACTGTTACTATCTATTTTGTGTTTAGGTCTTCATTTGAGTCATGCATTGGAGATAGCCTAATTGGTAAAACTGAAAGCCAATCACTAAACCTACGGGCTCATGCCCCATCAATTGTCCTTATTTGGCCTTTTCCTTCCTCTACAATGTTTGAACAGAGAGAGCAAAAGCTCTTCCAGGCGTGAAATGCCCAACATGTCATGACTTGGGCGCAGATGTAATAAGGGGTAAAAGTGGGGAGATGCTCCAAAGTTAGATATGGTGGCCATCACACCCTGTGGCGTGTAGGTATGCCGGTTTGGGCCACGGCATACCCTAGGTTCAGCCAAAAAAAAAAAACCATATAATTATACTCATAAACTTAAGCTTGGAAAAACAATCTAAAGCCCATACAACCCTCATGAACGCCCCTCTATACTCACGCCTAATTTACGTAGCCGGCGGCGCTTTGATCGCGACTCGCGAGTGCCTGTGCCTCGCCTCATGCACGAAACCAAGAGCGGCGGCGCGAAACTGACGGCATACCTGCAGGCTGCAACTGCAATTCGGCAAGGGCATCGGCCGTCAGCGCGCTGATCGGAAGTTGTAAACACCATCAAGCATCATCAGTTCGACAGTTCAGACAATTGACAAATCACGATCGCATCGCAAGTGAGTTTTGTGCTTGGTCTCCTCTCTCCTGCTTTCTATTTGTTCTGATAGTTATTACATAAACATTGCTATTTTGTTTTTGTTTAGAATAATTTAATTATGAAGAGAAGTGGCGGAGACATTGCGTATCTTTTTTAGAAACATGCAGCTAAGAAGGCGGATGCTGCTTTCAAATCAAACCCAATCTCATGTAGAAACGGTTGTTGAAGAGGCAGAGCAGACTAAGGAGAAAGAGAGAGTAATGGAAGAAAATATGAATCTTGTGCCAGTGCCTCAACAATCACCCCCGTCGGCATCACCGCCACCGGTTTATGATATTGATCGCCTGCCACATGATCCAGGTGAAAGACAACCCATTCAATGTTATTTTGTTAATGATCGAGATGTAATTCCAAGAGCATATATTGCTAAAGGTCCATTCCAACCTTTTGCACATAATTTTACTAAAAGAAAAAATGGAGATAGAGATCATCAATTCAATTATGTTTTGATGTACAATCATGATTGGCTTGAATATAGTATCAAGAAGGATTCTGCATTTTGTTTTATATGCTACCTATTCAAGAAGGGTACTAGCTCAAATAAGGATTTTGTTGATGGTCTGACTTCTCATTTTACCATTCGTCTTATTCAAAATATTTATACAAATGTAAAAATAAAGAAACGTATTTAAAACATATCTAGGAATAAAATAAATTCTAACAAAATAAACAAAATTTTAATAATTTTTTAAAATAAGACGAGTGATCAAACATGATCTCCGAAAGTCAATAAATGCTTATATTTCTGGACGGAGGTAGTAGGAAAGAAAGCAGTTATCAAACACATGGGTTCTACGGCACATAGTGCAGCTCAAGAGAGATATCATGGACTTCGACATGAGTGCTTTTTGTGATGCTATTGCTGCGGCAATGGTTTCATGATCCGTTGTGTAGTCCTCTAGTTGTAACCTAATTCCTAGTATACTTGGATTTTAGAAAACTGATCTTTTGGTAACTTGTGATCTCATGGGGCACTACAGAATATTATTGTACTTTAACTTCTATTTTATGACCTGAAATTTATTTACTTCACCTCGTATACACAAAAACGAGTCATTATTAGTTCAGGGGCATTCAGGCCATTTTCTCCTTCATGTCGGACAATCCAATGAAAATAATCACGATTGCCAAACTCCCCGCTTATTCAGACAGCGGCTTTTCCAGACCGCGGCTTATCGAAAAGCAGGCTTGTCGGATAAGTGAGCTCCAGAAAAGCGGAAACAAACAGGGCCATTGCCTTTAAGAATTCTAAGGTAGCAATTGATTATAACATCGAGAAGTGGACTGATGGAGGATCTTCATATTTACAAGAAAATGTTTTAGATGTATCAAATTTCTTTTGTATCAAGGATTGACATTTCGTAGACACGATGAAAGTGAATAGTCCAACAATAGAGGGAACTTCATTGAGCTTAGTTAAGAACAAGCTGAGTCAACTCGCGAGTTGGAGCCATACCTCCGACCTACTCACCGGTCCATACCGTGCAAATACTTGAATTGCTTACTCCCTCTGTTCACATTTACATATCATTCGCTTTCCTCATTTTTGTTCAATTACATATCATTCTCTTTCTAATGTAACTTTCTCTCTTTCTAATACTAGTACACATTTCTCTTATCCTATCACACCTCTATCCATATCTCTCCTTATTTCTTGTACACCCATCTTTTTCACATCTCCTTAATTGCTGTGCTTAGAGCTAGAATGACATCTATTTCTCAACGTAGGTACTATATTGCACCTCAGCTAGGTGGTCAATCGTTGATATCCTCCTTCAAAGACAAAGAAAGAAAAACAATTAGGTGATCTCTTTGCTGTACGGCCATGCACCGGACGAAGAAAAGAAAAGCAGGGGAGAAAGCAGAGAAGAGAGCAGACACAGGCCATACATGACGCGCCACGTTGCAACGATCGATATGATGAGGCTTGGAGACTTGTTCGCACGAGGAATGGAGATCGAGTTGTAAAGCGCCCTGCGTCGTTCGTGTTCGCATGTGACGTTACTGGGGCTGGGGAGGAGGGACATATGGAATGGACGCTGTTGCGCAATCAAAAGCAAAAGAGGGCCCTCGACCCACAGTGTAGCGTTCTGGACGCGACAGGCGTTACGTGCGCGAACAGAGCGCCACCGGTTTTCGTTTGAGGACAATTGCATCGGAGGACCTGTTTTTCATTGTAATGTTGAAAATGGATCTCTGATGCAATTATTTCTTTTGGTTTTGCTGCTGCTGTCGCGTCACGTATCATCGCGAGAAAAAGGAGCAGAGGCCAGGACGTTCGGCAGCCGTGGATCAACAAAATTTGGCCTAGATATATCTTGGTTGTGCCCACAGCGAAAAGAGGTCCAGAACAGCGTCGCACGGAACGATCGAGGGTTGCTCGACTGCTTCACCACATTATTGGTGCAAAGACACTGCACTCGTACTAACTGCAGCTAATCTTTAAGTCAATGTAATATACAGCAGGTTGTATGACGGCCTACGGCGCTATGGGCCTGCGTTTGTTCTGGGCCCATTTGTGGCCCTCCTTCTCAAATGAAAATGACACCCAAAGCTTTTACTACATGTTTCAAAAAAAAAACTAACTCCAGCTAATGCGGACAACGCTGAAAAGCATTCTAAATTGCTTTCAAAACATTCTATAATGTATTTCAAAACTGTTATTAAAGTTGCAGATAACATTGAAAGGTAGAGCCAATGGTGCTCAGACGGTTCAATTTAGTCCTTCGAATAATTCACCTTGTCTGGTTTACTCTCCGAAAACAAAATTCTAGAAAGAAAAATAAAAAGGATAAATTGTTTAAGGACTAATTTGCACAGATTTAAATTATTTGAGTGAGTAAACTGAGTCGACATTTCATTTTTGGAAGTAATATGGATAAAGTGGATTGTTAAGGAAGTAAAATGGGCTTTTTCCTTCATATCGGGGAAGACGGCGGTGAATTCAGTAGTGACCTGCGATGGTGGATTCTTCCCGTTCGAACGAGGGTTTAGTTGTTTTTTGTTCTTTGATTTCTACGGGCATTTGTGCAAATAGATATATCCCGCACAAGGTGTAAATTATTTGTGCGTATAAAAAGTTGTTATTTGTTAGGTTTGTTACCTTAATTCCTAGGAACAAAACTAAATGATTTTGAAGCTTCTAGCTATTTGGATTTAACAACAGCTAGCTCTAGCTCCGTTCGTTGCCGAACAATAAGCAAGATCACAAAAGTTGTCGTCCTGGCCAATTAGGCTCGCTTGCTGTTTCCACTAGTTTGCGTTCACTCCCCATACATGTGCGACTGACCGCTCAGAGATACTGACCCGATGGTGATCAAGGCCGCATCAGTATATAAGCAGACCGCCGAATACAAGACTAAGCTTTCGCCTAATTAAACCCTTTGTGGATCAATCAATCAACATCATCCTGTCATTTTTGCTTGAGGTAATCACCGTCCTGTCACTCGTACTATAAAGTTGATATAACCGATCAAGACGTAAAGTTTTTTCCGGAGGGAGGGATGACGGGTCGATCGAGCGGCGCTCACGCATTGTTCACTCGACGTCGTTTTATCCGGCGATCGAAAGCCCGAAATCTTGGTCTTTGAAACGTCGTCTTCAGAAATTTCAGATCGTGGTGACAGTGAGGCTAGCTAGCTGCAGGAACGACCTTTGCGCCTGTGTGCGTGGAGAGATCGCGTCTTCTGTAACCTCCGCTGCAGAGATCTCAACGTCTACAGTTAGGTCTTGAGCTGCCTGCCTCTGCATATGCAGTACTAGTACTAGTAGCTAGGAAAGGATTTCTGCCTAATCAAAGGTGCGATGGTGCGATGAGAGAAGAGAGGGAGGGGGCCACAAGTCAGCCTCACAACTCGCGGCAATTTTTGCAAACTGCAGGAATCTGAAATCCAAACTGACGAAGATATGGACTGCACTGTATACAAATCCCCCAAATCCAAAAAAAAAAAGAGACACTTTGAAACGCAAAAGCTCCCGGCGCATCATTTCAGGTGCGACGCCGTTGGTCGCAGTGGAGCTCATAATTCCTCGCAGCAGCAGCAGCTGCTGAGAAGGATGGATCGACGGAGACGATATGAATCGATGGATCGGTAGTGCTGGGGCACTAGGCCGCGCGAGCCTGAGTGGACGCGTCTCCAGTGGGAGGACTGGAGGAGAGGAGGAGGAAGGGTCAGTGGCAACAATCAACAGGCAAGGGATGAGCCCCCGCTTCTTCTTCCTTCCTTCCTTCCTTCCTCCTCAGTGCTGGTGCGTCGTCAGTGACAACAGTGCCACGTGCACCGGCCGGCAACCTGCTCGATCGTGCAACTTGCATCGCCAAATGCCAACCCTGTCTGTCGTCTCTACAATGAGTCGTTCCTTTTCTTTTCTGGACGAGAAGAAGTCTGCAATGGTATTGCCAACACATGCACCTGCACACTAGTTCACTGTTCATCAATTTCAATTCATTATTGATTGATGAGTTAGGCACGGACCGGACGATCCTCCATGTTAATCTACACGAGCTTTTCGTCTGTTCCCGCGTGTGTATGTAGTACATCAGGCGCGATCAAACTTTTCGTCCCTTCTCGCGAGAAAACAACGCTGCGTCCATTGATAATAGTACTTTGTTGTTTAGGTTTCATTCAGGTCTGATGTGCTCCTCCGTCAGGCACAAGCACATAGGATATGCCGTTGTTGAAGAGGGCCTAACTTCCTGCTCCAGAGAGCAGGAGCAGCCAAAGTATCTCGGCCGAACCGAACAGGACCTCCTCTTTGTTTATTTATTCAGGGAAAAAAAGGGGTTCATGTAATAAAGGATAAACGGTTTGACCTGTTTATATATACAATCCGCTCCAAGATACTCTCATGCTGATCAAGATCACGCCCGGACAAACTGCCTCTTCCTACTACTGACTCTCATGCAAAACAAGTCAACCGTTGAGTCGCCTACGCGATCCAAAAATTCTCGGCCGAACCGTGACGCGAGGCCGTATGTCACCACGATTTTCTTATGCAGTTTCAGTCTTTCAGAGCTACTAATTCGAGTCAAATACGACAGCACTAGATTACTAGTACTTAATAACAAACGCTTGTACAAGGTACAGAGGATCTGCGTGCATGCAGACACTGGAGCACAGCTGGTACAGTACCGCTGCTACTTGTAAGTTGTAACCTGAACGAAAATATTTTTTTTTGTTGTTGCATCAAGAGCAAGTGGTCGCCATTCGGTGCACAGAAATCATGTGACCGAGTAGCAGCGACCAACCCTGCCTGCAAGCACGCATGTCTAATGTCTTGGCCTGTGCATGTGAATTTAGACGGTGGTTGTGCCCATCGCCACCCATTAACGCATATGCCTCTGTCTGCAACGCGAGGCCAAACGAGCGCTCATCTTGTTATTAAAAAAAATGTTGCAAAATTCATTCCGAGCAAGGATCCAAAACTCTCATTTTGTTTACTCAAAAAAAAGTTGTACAGGGCGCATGTGGGTTGAGCTCGGACGGGATGCGACGCGAAATTTGGCAGCCTTTGCGTGTGGCCTTTGAACTTTTTCTAGGGGGACGGAGGAAGGAGGTAACTCAAACCCGCACGAAATGAAACCTATAGCTAGACAACGGCGGACCTACGGAGCTGAAACGACAGGCGATTAGTTGCCTAATCAGCCCAAAAAGTTAATTTGACGGGCAGCACTTTTCTTCAAGGACTGGAGACTTTAATTTCTGGCTGCAACTTTTCTTTTTCTTCGTAGCTGGAATCCTGGAACAGTACAGGCGCCCTGTCAGTCAAGAAGCAGGTGGTATTATCACTGCAATAACAAGCTCCAAATCTCCAAAAAGTGCAGAGGGATAGCGCCTCTTGTTTGCAATCCGCACAATGGCTCACCAACCACACCGGAGAAGATCGAAGGCGAGAAGGGAGAATGCGCGCTGTAGCATTGAATTAGCAAAATAATTTCGATTGTATACTCCCAATATACTCGAGTGAACCATGGTTTGGTAAAATGCTGCAAGATCCCAATGAGTAACCTCCACGAAATGCTCGCGAATCAGTCTTGCACACAATCGTAGGTAGTAGGTACGCGGGCATTTATAAGAGATACCGTCAATTGTTTTTAGGAGTGACTATTTATGTGTAGACATATTTTTTTCTCTCAAAATACTCCCTCCATTTCTTATTGTAAGCATTCCTACACTTTGAAACAATAGATCAGTTTAAGACATAATTTTTTTGAATGGAAGATTTAAATTATGCTGCTGGTACAATGAAAATACACTATTGAAACAATAGATTAGTTTAAGACATGATCGTTGTTGGAGTGTATGACAATGGGCTAGTTTCATGTATTATTATTCTTCTAGCTGTTTACATTTTTATTGTTCTAACAGTTCGATTAAAAAGAAAACATATTGACAGATTTTGGAGCAAAACTGTATTTTTTTAAAAAAAATGGAGGAAAACTGTCGATTATTTCTCAGAAAAATCTGTAAAACCAGATGAGGTTTCAGGAACGTCACCGTTGCATCCGAAAATCGGCGGAAAGCTCTGCTCGGTCGCTTTTTTCCGTAGCGCGATCACGGGAAAGTCGACGAGCCGTAACCCTCACGAACCCGCGTACACGTACGAGGCCGTAGCCCTCCCCGTTCTCTACGCGCCCACGTGTGTACAGCCCAACCCCACCACCTGTGCTGCCCGTGGGCCCGGACGCCTCCTCCGCCCCTCCCTAGTCCCTCCCCGCGCACGGCCTGCTCGACGAAATGCCAGCGCCAGCAGTCAACGCCGCCGTTGACCCCGGCGCCTCCTCCCCTGCCTTAAAGCTCCTCCCTTCTTCCTTCCCGCTGCTCCCACCACCGCACAGTCCCCACTCACTCCCGGCCACCACCACCACCGGGACCCGGCCCTGTTGCGGGAGCAGTGCCGCCCACCTCCTCCATGGCTGCACGTCCCCGGATTTGAGTGGTGCCGTGACTGATTTTGTCCCGGTGCGCGCCTGGCTACTAGTGGGTGGGGGACGGAAACGGACGCATCCTCCTCCTCCTCCTCCTCCTCGGTTGCGTCTGCCCATGGCGCTCTGTGCCTCGCCCTCGCCCTCCTACTAGTGCGCGTCTCACTGCGCCCGATCGAGCGAGCTCGCGCTTGTGCTGTGGGGATTAATCCCGAATCCTGTTGCCGTGATGGCGGCGGCGACAATGGCGGCGCGATTCCTTCTCCCCGCGGTGGTCCTCCTCGCCGTCCTCGATTCAACGTCGGCGGACGAAGCGCCGGCGGCGGCGGCGCTGCTGGAGTTCAAGAGCGCGATGCAGGACGTGGACGGGCGGCTCACGAGCTGGGCCGCGGGCTCGGGCCCGGGCCCGTGCGGGTGGGCCGGCATTGCCTGCTCCGCCGCCGGCGAGGTCACGGGCCTCACGCTCCACAACCTCAACCTCCACGGCGCGCTCTCCGCCTCCCTCTGCGCCGCCCTGCCCCGCCTCGCCGTCCTCAACGTCTCCAAGAACGCGCTCTCCGGCCCGCTCCCCGCCGGCCTCGCCGCCTGCGCCGCGCTCCACACGCTCGACCTCAGCACCAACTCCTTCCACGGCGCCGTCCCCGCCGCCCTCTGCTCCCTCCCCAGCCTCCGCCGCCTCTTCCTCAGCGAGAACTTCCTCTCCGGCGAGATCCCCGCCGCCGTCGGCAACCTCGCCGCGCTCGAGGAGCTCGAAATCTACAGCAACAACCTCACCGGCGCGATCCCGGCCTCCGTCCGCTCGCTGCGCCGCCTCCGCGTCATCCGGGCCGGGCTCAACGACCTGTCCGGGCCCATCCCCGTCGCGCTCGCGGACTGCGCCGCGCTCCAAGTCCTCGGCCTCGCGCAGAACAGCTTGTCGGGCTCGCTGCCCCGGGAGCTCGCGCGCCTCAAGAACCTCACCACATTGATCCTCTGGCAGAACGCGCTCTCCGGCGAGGTCCCGCCGGAGCTCGGCAACTGCACCAGCCTCCAGATGCTCGCGCTCAACGACAACCAGTTCACCGGCAGCGTCCCCGGCGAGCTCGGCGCGCTGCCGGCGCTCGCCAAGCTCTACATTTACCGGAACCACCTCGACGGCACCATCCCGCCGGAGCTCGGGAACCTGCAGAGCGCGCTGGAGATCGACCTCTCCGAGAACAAGCTCACCGGCGGCATCCCCGGCGAGCTCGGCCGGATTCCCACGCTCCGGCTGCTGTACCTCTTCGAGAACCGGCTGCAAGGTACCATCCCGCCGGAGCTCGGCCGGCTCACCCGCATTCGGAGGATTGACCTGTCCATCAACAACCTCACCGGCACGATCCCGGTGGAGTTTCAGAACCTGAGCAGCTTGGAGTACTTGGAGCTCTTCGATAATCAGCTCCATGGCACCATCCCTCCCTTGCTGGGGGCCAGCAGTAACCTCTCGGTGCTTGATTTGTCGGACAACCGGCTGACAGGGACCATCCCGCCTCACCTCTGCAAGTACCAGAAGCTCATCTTCCTGAGCCTCGGCTCGAACCGCCTCGTCGGCAACATTCCCCCGGGAGTGAAGGCTTGCAGAACTCTGACGCAGCTCCGGTTGGGGGGCAACATGCTGACCGGGAGCCTACCGGTGGAGCTGTCACTGCTGCAGAACCTGTCTTCACTTGAAATGAACCAGAACCGGTTCTCCGGGCCGATACCGCCAGAGATTGGCAAGTTCAGGAGCATTGAGAGGCTCATCTTGTCCAACAATTATTTTGTTGGACAGATCCCTGCTGCCATTGGCAACCTGACGGAGCTTGTTGCCTTCAACATTTCGTCCAATCAGCTCAATGGGCCAATTCCTCGGGAGCTGGCACGGTGTACAAAGCTTCAGAGGCTTGATCTCAGCAGGAATTCCCTTACTGGAGTAATTCCGCAGGAACTTGGTTCTCTAGTGAGCCTAGAGCAGCTGAAGTTATCTGACAACGGTCTGAATGGAACCATTCCAAGCAGTTTTGGAGGCCTTGCACGGCTAACTGAGCTGCAGATGGGGGGCAACCATCTGTCTGGTCATATACCGGTTCAGCTCGGTGAGCTTCCTGCCCTCCAGATTGCTCTAAATGTCAGTTACAACATGCTGTCTGGTGAGATCCCATCACAGCTTGGAAACTTGCGCATGTTGGAGAACCTGTACTTGAACAACAATGAACTTGAAGGGAAGGTTCCTTCCTCATTTGGCGAGCTTTCGAGCCTCATGGAGTGCAACCTTTCATACAACAAGCTCACAGGGCCACTTCCCAGCACACCGTCGTTTGAGCACATGGACCACAGCAATTTCCTTGGCAACTATGACCTCTGCATCAAAGGGAAAGCCTGCCAAGGTTCATCAGCATCAGCATTTTCAACCAAGGAAGCGGCAGCACAGAAGAAGCGCTTTCTCAGGGAGAAAATTATCAGCATTGTCTCCATTGTCATCGCATTGGTTTCATTGGTGCTGATCGCTGTTGTTTGCTGGGCCTTAAGAGCCAAGATACCAGAGCTTGTATCAAGTGAAGAGCGCAAAACTGGGTTTTCTGGTCCTCAATACTTCATGAAGGTACGTGTGACCTATCAGGAGCTTATGAAAGCAACCGAGAACTTCTCAGAGAGTGCTATAATTGGAAGGGGTGCTTGTGGTACAGTTTATAAAGCTGTCATGCCTGATGGCCGGAAAATTGCAGTAAAAAAGCTGAAAACTCAAGGAGAAGGCTCAAATATCGACAGAAGCTTCCGAGCAGAGATAACCACACTTGGAAATGTCAGGCACCGCAACATTGTCAAGCTGTATGGTTTCTGCTCTCATTTGGATTCCCATCTTATCCTGTATGAGTACATGTCAAATGGTAGCCTTGGAGAGTTACTTCATGGCAGCAAGGATACCTGCCTACTGGACTGGGACACACGTTACCGGATCGCTCTGGGTGCTGCTGAAGGCCTGCGGTATCTTCACAGTGACTGCAAACCGCATGTCATTCACCGTGATATCAAATCGAACAACATACTGCTCGATGAGATGATGGAGGCTCATGTGGGGGACTTTGGTTTGGCCAAACTTATTGACATTTCCAACTCCAGAACAATGTCTGCTATTGCTGGTTCGTATGGCTACATTGCACCAGGTTAGATCTTTTTACCTATTGCGCTGGAGCTTACATTTGATTACATATGCTATATATTAGGCAGATGGTATTCACTCATGATAGTCTATTCAGCTATTCTTCGCAGCAATAAACAAAATTTGAGCTCCTTACACGCTGCAGTGTGTATGGCTTCTATATTCTAATTATGTGCTTCTTATTATTTGCAGAGTACGCTTTCACCATGAAGGTCACTGAAAAATGTGATGTGTACAGTTTTGGAGTTGTTTTATTGGAACTATTGACCGGACAGTCTCCAATTCAGCCTCTTGAAAAAGGCGGAGATCTTGTCAATTTAGTAAGACGGATGATGAATACTATGACACCAAACTCAGAAGTGTTTGACAGCAGACTGAATCTGAACTCGAAGAGAACTTTGGAAGAAATGTCTCTGGTGTTAAAAATTGCACTGTTCTGCACCAATGAGTCGCCATTTGATAGGCCTACTATGAGAGAAGTCATATCTATGTTGATTGATGCTAGAGCATCCTCATATGACTCGTGTTCATCACCAGCATCAGAGGACCCTATAGAAGACAATTTTTCGTTGAAACATTAGAGGTGAGATGAAGTGACCTTAAAGAATCCTGAAGAACTCTGCCTCTGCCCCTGCTTATTTTCATCGCTGGCATTAGACTGCACCTGAAACAGACTATGTTGTTCTAATGTCGAAGTCAATATGATGTCAAAATATGGTACTACCAAACAGCTCGGCCTTGTTGAGTAATTGGTTAAGTGTGAACTTGAATTTAGTGTAGACCAATCACTTGGTAATAGGAGTCTAGGAGGTATAGGGTACTGAAATATAAAGTTATTATCGGAATTGGGGAAACAGTAAAGTTGTTGTATTCACTTCTGCTGGACTAATGAGATGCTTAACAGTTTTCCTTGTTTGCAGGCTGATATATATTCATTGTTTAGCAGTCATGTGTGATGCATGAAGGGAGCATCCGCTGCTTAACTGAATTCACAGCTGAAGATCATCTAGTGTATCTGCTATTGAACTTGGAGAAGCTGTTGGCTATAACGTGGCTTCCTCTCATAGAAAGGAGTGTCTTGCTGACCAACATTATCCACCAGTGAAGGCTTGAGGCACCTGAATTCTGAAGTGAAGTTGTTCACTCCTACCTCTGCTAGTGCTTTTTCAAAGGAGGAAGATACCTTTTTGAGCATTCCTTTTTTGAACACTAAGCTACTCCTAGGCAGAGAGGTTCCGAACATACAGATTCACTTGTTACTGTTTCGAAATATAGAGCATAACATTGTACATATACTGCAGAAAACGTATTCTTCCTACAATGAATACTGATAAGCTAACCTTTGGATTATTTATTTCTTTTCTTTTTTATTTTTGAGCACCTGTAATCCTGTTTTTAGACCAAACACTACCGGTAACCATGGTTAATAAATAAAACCGATGAAAAAAGGAAACACCGGTCTGGGCTAGCTGCATCAGATGCTGAAAACATCGAATTCTAGTAGTACTGTGGTAAAAACAACTTTTGCTCCGTTTGTGAACCCTGCCTGTAACTTGATAAAAAACAAAATTATGTACGGACAAGTCTGCAAAGGCAGCCTGCTCAGTGCGAAAAGTCGATGGCTGACCATCTTTTTCAGCATCCTGTTAGGTTTGACTTGCTGTCCTGCAACCTGCAAACATGTCATCAAAGCACGCAGAATTAGGTACTCCAGCAAATTCTTGTGATAATAGTGGTACCGATCTCATTCGTGCTGCCGTGGCTCAAGAGGCGCTTTGGACTTCACTTGCCACTTTATTATCCTGCACGCAACAGCAAAGAACACCTAACAAATTACTGTTCTCTAAACAATCATGAATTTCAAAAGCTTTGGTGCCGACATGTCTAAATTTTGAATGATGGTACAGAGTAAAGACTCATCCCAAATTCTAGCAAGAATGAAAAGATTAATTCAGAACTTGCATCTATTTTAAGAAGCTACAGAACTGAAAATTATAAGAAAAACCTGTAATGTTTGGTATGGCACAATGTTCAGTTATTTAAGCAAGCGGAATACCTGCGGCAGAGAACCAGTGACTACAGACTAGACCAGCTTTCAAAAATCAACAACAGGGAAACAGGCTTGAAACTTGACCACAGAACAAAACACGGGAAATACATTTACATCTCAGGCTCTCAGCCACAGTATTAATAAGCCCATAACAGGGGAACATACTTGACTACAGATGACTTCATCTGAAATATTGGATCATGAGTTGCCTTCTCGCACAACACACAATCGAGAAACCATAACAATCACCAGCCGTATCCCTGGAACTCAAAAGAACCAATCAACAGCCGTATCCATCCATTGACCAAGTCCGGAATGGAAAGGATTACAATGGCTTCTGACAGGGCACTCCAGCAAGTTTTGCTCCCAAAATCTCACCTCCACGAAATGAATACCACAACAGCAGGCAGAAAAAGAAAAGCAAAGTTTGTCAGAGTAACGAAGATGAGGCCCCTTAGTGGCCAGAGTACATGCTTGAACCATGATCTGCTTCCAAGAATGTGGGAGTCATCCCAAATCATTCCCCCAAGGACATCCAACAGCTTCAAGAAATGGATGGTGCTGGCAGGAATCAGTCGCAATTATTTTGTCTTCATATCCTGTAAAGTGTCAATAATAACGATTGTCGTCAGAAATCGGTTCCAGGAATCCCCATGAGCATAGTAAATTTTCAACCACAAAACTTTTCAGAATGATTACATCAAGTATCACATGATAAATGAGAATCATATAACGTTATAATCCAGATGAGCATAGTAAACAGTAAATATCACATGTTAAACCATAAACATGTAAGGCTTCAAATACAGCTTAAAATTGGTATGAGCGTGGAAATACATGGTACTTGTTGGACTCTGAAAAGCTAAAAATTACCATCATGCAGTGAACAACTTTACTGGACCTTGAAGTCTTTCTGGCCACCAAAAGAAAATTTTGGAGCAGAAATTTATCCTTAATGGCCTAAAGAGCTTATATTTGACTTAATTTAGGCTAATCCTACCTTATGGTACACAGAGCTTGAAAAGCTCCAAGTTTCTTAGTTGAATGTTTTGTCGATACCATTTATAAAGCCCCCTAAATATAGAAGCACTGTAAGCCACCCACACTATTTTGGTCCTGTTCAAACAGGATCCAAGTTATAGTTGACAAAAAGATAAGCAAATACTTTTTCCCTAGGCTGACCACGAGACCCTATTTTGGCGACAAGACAAAACTCCAGTTAAGCAGCATTATATGTAGGGTAATTTTATTATTTAAAGTGCTTAGCTGGCCGTTATAAAGTCCACTTTGAGATCTTTCTAGGAAAAGGATGACATTAAATGATACCTAGGGGATTAGCAATTAGCATACATACTTTGGATTCCATATGGTATCATTCAATGAAAGCATAAGGTATAGCCTCTGTTATTATCAAGATTAATTCAACTTCCGTGAAAGCAATGCAAATAACTGTCCTTTGATTTTTTTTTTCTCTTAAGTATCTGAACAGATACATGTAACTAGTACTCTAGTAGGTGCAGAATAGAGGTAGACAACTATGAAATATTTTTTTCCCACCAATTAAAAAATGTTCTTCAGCCATATGCTCTATTGAATTAGAAATATAAGAAAAACTGAGGATTTTCTTGACTATTGATTATCAAATATTTTACTTTTAGCAACAGAAACTACTTGATCAAGAAATTATTTCTTTATAGCAATCTCAAATCTTTCCCAAAACATTATCAATGCAACCACAGTACTAAATTCGAGGAGCTGTTAGGTGCTTCTGCAATGCAGTTAACCAAGATGTACTATTTTCTTGTCAAACTGGACCGACACAAAGCAATGCACTTGCTTCTATTTTGGAAACAAAAAAGGCACTATCTAGTTCTTTATGCAATGCTTTAATTGAGGCCCAACAGTCACAATATTATGTTGCAGGATTCATTCTTCGAGGAATACATATGTTTTGTTTCAATAGAACAGAAGAAAAGTTGACAGCCTAGGCTACAGGTGCAACCCTCCCACACCTAATCACCATCTAGCCCACTTCATTGGTAATTGGATGCCTATTTGTTTTTAGAACACACATTTGGACTCAGTTGTATGACTATGTTAAATTCTTTGTTCAGACATTTGAATACATTTTTTATTGAATAAATACATCAAAGCAAGATAAGGCAAAGACAATAATATCTTGGAACATCCTAATGCATCAGGGTAGTTCCCCTAAAAGATTTTTTTTTCTGGAGTTAAATACTGTACTAATGGACATCTCTTCTCACAAGAAAGGCATTGAGGTCCCTCCAACCATAACACTAATGCTACTGCAGTCAAACAAAATGTAAATTGTTCATGTCTCGTGGTTTATCCTAGAATCAAATTCAGCAACAACTCTGAGCTTCCAATGGTTTATGAAATGCCAATAATCATAGACCAAAAGCAATAAAATGAAAACCTTAACACTTGTGTACAGAGGCTGTACTGCCTAGCTACTGCTTCAGTTTATAAATTTTGACCGTGTAGAATAGTGTAAGTGGCCAAATTATTTGTTTCAACCGGAAAGAGTCTAACTCTGTTCTCAATTGATGTTCACTGACAATGGAAGCAAAATGTATGATCTGCATTTACATAGCCAAGAAATAAAGTGAAAAAAATGTGTAAAAGCTCCAAAACTAACATATCTCAATAGAGGAAAAATATAATAAACCTTATTGTTAAAAATAAAAGATACATAATTGAACTGCATTCAGAAAATAACAAAACTGATATATTATTGCTAAAAACAATATAATGGTTTGAAATAATTTTATCCCAAAATTTATAAGATAACATACATATTTGAACTACATTTAATGTTTCTTTGTTCCCGGCAAAGAGATAGCTAGAGCCAAACTTTAAATCCTTGCAGCTGGATTAAAACGTGGATAAGCACACAGATCTACACATGCATATATTTTGGAGTTGAGGCATACAATTATGCGATTAAAATGACAAAATTAAATAAAACTGAGAGCTTAACTAATTAAAAGGTCATTTTGGTCTGTTCTAAGAGATAAACCCAAAAACCAAACACAGCAATAGAGGTATCAACCAAAATCGTAAAATTTCCAGAATATAAAGAACATTTATTTGTGACAAATCATTTAGATCTAGTAACTGTTGAAGATGAAGAAACACCTCTGAACTTAACGAAAGTCCTTTTGGAAATGTGTTTAGGGCTCTAAGCTATATGTTAGCAACAGATGATGTTCCTAGTGTTTTGAATTGCTTGACATGAAAAGAAGGCTGGTTTCAGCAAATGAGAAATTTACACTGACGGGAACGCAGAGCTTTGCTGGTTCTGAGAAGCAGAGCCAAAAATACCAAGCAGAGTAGGATAACTTTGGAAATGCTCCTGATATGAAAAAAAAGGTATTTTGGGTGGAAGAGGAAAACCTGGGATGGAAATGCTCAGCTATGCCACTAACTGTAACTAATCCCACTAATGACGAAGCTCCATTTCAAAATGTGGGTGTGTTTGGGCTATAATACGACAACGGTAGTAGCTCTGGTATTACTAGTACTGAGGCTGTGTCACCCATTACTGGTGCATTTGATCATAATATTGGAGCTGAGGCCTTTCATGCAATACTAGCAGCAGCAGCAGTAGTAGTAGAACGTACTAGCCCTGGTGGGCTTACTACAAATTACGGCATTAAAAAGCAATGCCGGGCGAGCCGAAACCATGTGATTGGGCTGTCTCCTACGAAACAGTCGTCGGGCGGAACCCAGATGCCCTTCCGGTGAGTCGCGCATCGACACCTGTTGCGATTGGTAAAGCCGGGCGGAGTGCTCCCCGAAAGCACTTGACACTCGTCGCTTGTCAAGAAGGCGCGGAGGGTTTCGTGGGATTTAGGGACGCAAGGACGCCTCGAGAGGCGCCCAAAAGATATGAAATTGGCAGATGGCGAGCGGAGCAGGATTAATTTAATGGGTGAAGAGAAGCGGCCAAAAAGCGGAGGAGGAGCTTACCATCCGGACGGAAGGCGTTGTTGAGGAGGAGGATCATCAGTTCTTGGCCTTGTCCTTGATGTCCGGCGCGGCGTGGTGGTGGAAGCCGTTCCAGAGCTGGAAGGCGGCGGCGAACTGCGTGTCCGCGGCGGCCGGGGCGAAGAGGAAGGGTATGTTGTTGGGAGGCGGCTCGAGTGGAGCGGTGGAAGACAGCCTCTGGAGCTGGTGGATCTGCGGCGAAGAATTGGACTGAAGGGTCCCCCTGCCCATGACGAGGCCGCCGCCCGGGGACATGGAGAAGTTGAGGTTGTAGTCTCCTCCAGCTGCGGCGGACATGAAGTGGTGGTGGTCCGGCTGCTGCTGCTGCTGCTGCTGCTGCAGGAAGGAGAAGTGCGTCGGCATCTCCGCGTGCGGCTGGGCGGCGACGGTGACGGCGGCCGCGGCGGACAGGCTGAAGTGCTGCTGCTGCTGCTGCTGGGCCGGCGGCGGGGGATGGTGCCGCCGCCGCTGGCGAGGTGGGGCGCGGGGGAGGCGAACGTCTGGGGCACGGTCGAGGACGGTTTCCGCGGCTGGTGCTGCGCGAAGGTCCAGGACGAGGTTGGCGGCGGCTTGTTGTCGGCGGACATCCCGGTGAGCAGCTCGGTGAAGGAGGAGGAGGTAGGCGCGGCGGCGCTGCGCTCCTGGCGCGCTCGCGCGCCTTGACGCGGCTCTCGGAGCGCGAGAGCGAGAGCACGGAGCCCTTGCTGGTCTCGGAGGTGCTGCTGCACCCGGACCCCGACGCGGGCGCGGGCGCGGGCTCCTTGTCCTTGCTGGCGGCGGGGGCGGCGGAGGCGGGGTGCGAGGGGAAGCTGTTGTGGAGCTCGGGGAGCTTGTCGATGGCGTCGGCGGCGGCGCGGATGAGCCACTCGATGGCCTTGCTGGGCTGGTCGTAGCCGAGGCGGTCCTGCAGGTCGTAGAACTGGATCGCCGTGGCCACGCTGAGGCGCACGCGCCGGTCGCGGATGCCCTTGGCCGTGTACACCTTGCTGTGCCGGTCCTTGCCGCCCGACGCCCGCGACACGCGGTAGATCCGCGACGCCGGGTGCGGGGCCCACGGCACCCGCTTCGCGTCCGGCTCCTCCCCTTCCGCGCCGCCCTCCGCGCCGCGCCCGCGCTTCCGGGACTCGCCGCCGCCCCCAACGCCGCAAGACTCCATCTTGCTCGCTGCTACCGTCGTCCCCCGGCCGCGCGCCGCATTGCCCGACACGCCGCCGGCCGGTGCTGGTAGGGACTAATTAATTCCGCGCCGCCAAGGGAAGGGAAGGGAAGGGAAGGGGCGGATTGGAATTCGGAGCCGCAATGGGCGGGCGATCGGCGCTCCGTGGCCAGATCTGGCGGGCGCCGGCCGATCGGCAGGAGGATAGTGGCTGTGATGACGAATGGGTTGGGTCGGGTTGAGTGAGATGAGCGCAGCGAGGTTTTTGGGGACTGGCGGGCGCTCGCTGCGTGCCAGTGAACTGATGAGCTGCTGCTGCTGCTACTGCGAGGAGGAGGAGGAGGAGTGAGATTTTATGAGGGGGAGGTGCGCGGAACGAGGCGCTAGCTTAGCTAGCTACCCCTGCCTGCCTGCCACTCTAGTGTGCAGTGGCGTGCCTGCCTTCGCCTTTCCTTTCCTCGCCTCGCACCTCGCTCGCGTGCGCCGCACTGTCCTCTAGCGGTCGCGCCCGTTACGCCGAGCCAGCGCTGCCTACACCGCTCACCGGTCGCCGCCGCCGCGACCTGCTGATGCGCCGTTCGTCGCTATCGACGCGACGCCATGTCGGTACAAGATTCACCCGGCCGCTTCCCATGATAGCGCGACCCGTCCATCAATCCGTCACTCCGTCATGTCAAGCAATCGAGCACCTATCCGTGGTGTGCGTCAAATCGTCCGGTGAACACGGACGGCTGATTCCCGAATCTAACATCTGTCCTCTCACTACAACTCTTTCTTTTCTTTAGTTACACTGTCCTGCAAGCATTTTCCCTCTGTATTAAAATTATTACCGCCGTTACATTTTAGTTATATTTATAATTCATCTGATTCAAAATATTATTTCAAATCAAAGTTTTTAAATTATAATTTATGTTTAATATTTTGTAGTGATAAAATAAATAAACCGTAACCAAATATATAATGATATTTAACTCTTTTAAGGATTGTGAATAGTTAAACTTAGCTTAGGAAGCCAATGAAAATAATAATATAAGTTCTGATAATGTTAAATGAATCTGATAATGACAAGTAATTTGAGACAGATAGAGTAGTTGACAACCATCGCCTTTACACAACCAGATCCTTGTTAATACCTCATGTCCTTTTGATTCACACTTGAAACACCCCCCCCCCCACCCACCTACCACCACCAAAATAATGTCCAGATAATGGAAACTACATGTTTTTCCAACAGAGTGAAAATATGGTATAGGTACATATATACATGGAAAGTACTCCATAGGATCAAAATTTCACCTTTTATAATTCAAAACCTAGAAACTGAACCCTCCCCCCCCAAAAAAAAAAAAATAAATCTTATCTTCATATTTTTAAAAGGTAATCTATTAGATATAGAATTTTACATTGTAATTTTTTGGGATTTGCTATACTACAACACGGGAGTTTTTGCCGTTACCAATGCTCGAGTGCTTTGGAGCTACATAACACTTTGATTTTTTTTCTACCAAGTCCAAGCAAGGTCAGACTATGTCATCGTTGTTTGAATGACAAATAGGACCGGATATGTCACTTACATATGGGCTAGGATGGCAATATGGCATGCAAAAGATTATAGTTGAAACCAATAACATATTAAGGATTGTTTCTTCTATGGTTGTCCAATTGTGGTCGACCAATCTTCAAACCTAACCCTACCGAGTTTGTCCAAGAAACCCTGCCATAAACAAGGTTTATGGCACAAAAAAATCATGTCGAAAATGGTGACGAAGAGGAAGACTTACATTCGTAAAGGGAGAGGTTCTTGGCCACCCGAAAAGAAAATTCCCTTAGGTAAAAAAAGGACATCTAAAAGAAATGTTTTTACAACATCCATGTCTTTTTCCTTTGTCAAAGAAATAATATTTGCCTATCAGCGTATTATCAATTTAAAATGTTTTTTTCTAAAATAAGTTTGTAACACTTGATATGCATGTTGCCTGTTTGCTACTACCACTATATGGTGAAGCATGTATATAAGGCGAAACTCAATGTGATATAATAGCATTAATTTTTCAAAATTTGTAATTTGAACTAAGATAAACTAGTGTGATTCACTTTCACCCCTAAATTCGCCATCAAAAGTGATATTGCAGTCCTTTTTGCCATCCGCATAGCATGCTACGCTTGAATACTACTCCACCTATAACGTACTAGTACAAAACAGTGTACTCCTAAACATCAGGGTTCATTTTACACAGTAAATTCGTACTTGATGTCATATGACAAGGAAAAAAATAAATGTACCTACCGGATTAAAGAAAAATTTATACTGCTACTATACCAGATTGAAAGTTTGGATCTGTCGCTGCTGCTGCCGGCTGGTCGGTCATCCCTGCTGCCCCACCTGCTGGATCGACCCAACAAACAAACCCTGTTTTTCACTGCCGGTTGGTAGGGTTCTTCCATCCGGTCGGAGACGGGACAACATTTATGAACACCTTTCACGGTTTGGTAACGGAATGCACTGCTCAAAACGCCCGTTTCGTGCCAAAGACCATAAGCAACGCAGCGCCCAGCGCATCAGTGTTCCGCGTGAAAGTTCCGTTGGCTTGCTCCTTGAATTGCCAATGCGCCGGTTCGGTTGAGTTGGGATCCACCGATCTGAATTGGCAGCTCCCCAAGTCTTTGAAAATGGGAACGAAAAAAAAATGAGGAAGTGAAAAGGGATGGAACGAGCACTACGCAAGTCATTCCCTGTTGAGCTAGCCCGTGCATGTGGTTCCTTCACTGGTCTACACTATTCTGGAGAATATAGGCATCATAGGTAGCACTCCTCCATATGCCTACGCAATAACAAAATCATGGGCCGTATGAACCAAGGGGTAAAGTTGCCCTGCTTTTTCTTTTTCTTTTCCTTTTCTTTTCTTTTTTTAAAAGGAAAAGATAGAGTGTAGGAGGAAGAAACTTTTGATCAACGCAAGATAAAGCTAGTGTAAGAGAGAGAGGCACTGTATTATTGTTCATCCATGCAGCTTAGCACCCTGTGTCCTATAATTCGAGAATGTGATAATAACTTCGTACCATTTCAGGTCTAGTACCAGAAATATCGGTAGAGCATCTTTTGAACAAAGATACAAAACAATTGAAGCATTTTCAGGGGGCGCAAATTATTGATATGGCCTACTCCCCTGAATCTCTCGCGCCGCCCCAAGAAGAAAGAGAAGCACGATGCATCCGTGCTTGCGTGACGCATCATTCGACACCTAGCTCCTTTTTTGCCCTTTTTTCTCTCAGATTATCGGTAAAAGTAGGAAGCTTTTCCCTGAAACAAGTTGGAACCTTTGTCTACCTGTACTGAGGCAATACTCTACGAAACATAACCTGTTGCTAGTACAATTCTTAGCTCTATTAAAAAAACGATGGGTAGCATTATTTTCTTAATGCGCTCCTTATATAGGTTTTATAATATACCGGACACCTTTCATGCAACCGAAATACAAATGAATCAACATTTTTTTCTTCTTCCTCGAAATGGAAAACAACGCGCTCTAGTGTATGTGTGTTTGCAGGAAAAAAAAGACATTTACTGTGAATAACGGAAACGTGAGCCTGTGAACCCTGATACATTATTGCAAAGAGATGCATATGCTTTTGACAAAACATATGGTACAGAGAGAGCAGTAAGCACCGCCTTTTCCTCCCAAAGACTGTTCGGATCGATTGAGATCATGTCGTGCTCTAGTGTTGAGCAAGCACTGATCCCATTCGTTCTCATCTTTGAGGAAAAAAAAGATGACGCCCATTTGATTTTGAGGGCGTCCTTTCGCGGCTGTCATTGCACATGGCATGCCTTTTCTCCACTTACATTTATCTTTGAGTCGGTCAGCATCGAAGTCATTGCTTCCAATAACAAGCTCCAATTATTGTCCTAACAACGGTGAGCTTGTGAGTGAGAATTATGATGATTGGCTAGCTTTATTTCTACTAGCTTCTTGTCATCCCCCTCTGGTTTACCCTTGTTCATTTCATGTGCATGCGTATTACCTACGGTAAATTATCTGCTACAATATATATCTTGAATACAAATCGGGGAAATCAAAAGATTTTAGATTAGCATTGTAATAATGTTCTTGATGACTACTCAATACTCACACCTTAGCTTTCCGTCAAGTCACTTTCTCATGTGTACCAATATTTGCCACAATAATGTCGACGATTTATTGCTAGTTTTTTTTTTGCATTATGGTTTTGGTCAATTTGATCACGTACTGGTTGCTAATAATAAAGAGATTGTTCAGTGCAGGAGAATGGATAAAAGCAACGTAGATATGCACGAGAAGTCCATGTTGTGAATATTTTAACTGGGATGACTTTTTAATTTCACACTATAATTATAGAATCTATGAGATGTGTACTGTGAGACACAAATTAACATTATTTGGAAGAAGTCAACTGTTTGATTAAGCAAATGGTGGAACAGATGAGGTCAAACTTCTCATACATATATCTGTACAATCTTAGCTACATCGTCCAATCTGTTTTGAACTGCTTAATGCCTATGGGACCATTGCAATAGTTTATAAAACAATTTTACTAGTGCGCTTGAAATAGAATTAGGTTTGCGACAAGAAAGAGAGCTGGTTTGGAAGTGTTAATTAGGACCATTATGCTGGAAGAAGTATCTGATTTCTGGGGACCATGTTAATTTTAAGTAGCATCAGCCCTAACCGAATTTTATTAGAGGGCTAGAGAACTAATTGTTTAACCCATAGAGAACTTGATACAGGAGTGGGAGAATAATCTAGTACAGATGCTTTTTCTTTTTTCAACAAACTTGTTCCAGTCAGTACAGTTCTCCACATAATATATCTCCACGGATGTCAAATTAATCCAAGAATACGATAAACAACAACTAGTGTGCTAACCCTTACTGAGTTGTTACATGAGCTTTTGCTACTACTGCCTTTTATTTGATTAATCGACTTGGCGTTTTCTTCAAAATCTACATTCTTCAAGAAAGCATTAAAAACATGCAGCCTCAAACTTTCGCATTTTTCCAAAATGACGATGTAGCCTCCCACTCTAACTCTCTAAGCCCCCAGTATATCGCCAATGTATATCTCCTAATGAAGAACAGTTTTATCGCAGAAAATTAAGTGAAACTTTTGTCTGTTTTTTTTTTGGCGATACCACCTGCAATGCAAGTATCTCGCATATGACTTCTTCGATCCTACTTGCCTGTAATAAACTTGTGTTAACATTTCACCCTGTAACTGATTACTGATGGAAAAATAATATGATTGTCGTACCAGAACAATTTTGTTTGTCAGGTCGCATGAGATTTCTCCTGTGTAGCAACAGAGTGAGGCTGTGAGGCCAGCTGCTTGAATGCATCTCTGTCCCCTCCTTCCATCATGAACACCTCTCTGCACACACAACAACAGGGTGGCTGCTGGGGCCAGATAGTTAAGGAGCTTGAGCACCAACTACTGTGCCCTATGGCCATGGTGGCTGCGTGGCATCCAACACCATTTTTTGCCGTGTCTCTATGTAGCGCACTGCATGGAGTGAGGGTGAGAGTGAGGCAGCCGCCTGACCCCATTTGACACCACTGGAAAAGAGAAAAAGGTTATGTGCCACTATTATCATACAATCACTTGCACGTGTAACAGGGGGTAAAAGGAGTCAAAAGGGGGTTTAGTACTGTATGACACGGTCAAAGTTGTTGGTTACAGTAACAGAACCCCATTAGTTGTCTGTTGTATACTAGCGTCCTCTTCCTCTTGTTTCAGTTGCAAAAGTAGCGTACAATTAAAACTGAACCGTATGCATACGATTGGGCAGCAAGAACAGTTGTTTTATATACTTGAATGAACTTTGATGTTATAAACTAGTATAGCATTTGATATAGAGAGACTGAATTCCTCTGCATACATGTTGAAAATTAATAATCCTTCATGGTTTGCAGCATCTTTTTTTTTCTCAAACACGCAAGAGAGAATTCTGAGTCATTATATTAAGGAGAAAAAAAATCCAGATAGTGTCATGCTCCGGCCAAGCAGGTTAGTTTTTGCGTTTACCGGTTACATTGTTGTACAACCCCACTATCTCTCTTTGCTACCTGAGCTGCTTGAGTGGAGCATCCTACCGGACCGGTCTTAGTTATTACTACTTGGCACTTGTCAGAGCCATCAGAAAGGCCCTAAGCTACTTTTATACACAACCAAGATATTGTTTCAGGTAAGGTTAGGTTCCCTTTTCATTTGTTTATACATGGTCTCACATGAACTGTTCAGAGAGTTTATGTGCATGGATGGTAGGGGTAGTACCACTTTTCTTGTAAAGAGGGCCATGTCACAAATCTCCAAGCAGCACTTTATCAATTGCGAAAGATAAGGAGCGTAGTAGATGATAGCAAGAGGTAATCATCTAAAATTGCTACCAACATAGCTGGGGCAACAATCAAGAATTCAAGATCCCATATACTATGCTTCTAGTACACTACTCCTTGATGGGTGCACTGTCCATTTGTGATATGACTGATGACAATGTTAACTAGTTATATGTAGGCATTTGAAGTTTACCTATGATGTCTGGGGACATAATAAAGCTGGATGCAACAAGTGTGGTTAGTCATGTCACGATCGATCTCTGCAGATGATTTTTACACTAACTCAGCATCTAATTAATCAAACTGCTTCAAAAGATGGGGGCAGGCACACGATAGCGCCAGATCAAGAAAGATGCCATGGTGAGTGTGATCCATCCACATCATGCAACCATCAAGAGAAATAGCAGTGCCACCCTCATCAGAAGCATATATAGTGGAAAAAAAACGAATACCTGTTTCAGAAAATATGCAGTTGAAGAAATAAAAACTGACAAGTGGCCGTCCGTACACGAGAGCCACGATAAAGATCGCCAACCTTGACGAAAAGAACGATATCCAAAAGCTGGAGATGCGTATTCTCGTACTCCCAATTACCCATGACCCCAACAAGGCGAAGGTGGCATGCAGCGTCGGGGGCCATTATAGTAATCACCCTAGCAAGCTAGTTAATGACTAACCCTAACCCTAGAGCATTTGCTTGCTTAAACAATTCCCCTAACGGTGCCATGCCCCCTGATGCAAATCCACGGCGCAGCGCTGTCGCGGGCGCACCGGTGGTCGAGATGGGCGCCACGGCGACGCGTGGCGGTGGCCGGAGGCGCGGTGGCTTGCCGGAGCAGGAGAGGCCAGCAGGGGGATTAGGATTAGGAGTAAAATAATCTGGGGGTTAAAAGCGGCATAAAAGCCTGCGCCTCATTTTAGATCCTAGAGGGGGCTGGCTCGTGCATCCATGAGTGGCGCATGAGCAATAATCTTGTTTAACCTCACGGCAGATCCGGCGCCAGGCTAAACACACTCGATTACTCTAATCGCTGCAATTTGCACTGCCTACTCCTGTTTAATCTAATCTGCCAAGTTGGACAGGTACAGTCTCTCGGCTGTTCCGCGCCACCTGTCCAGTTCCCGTTGGCTGAGGCCGGACACGTTTCGGCAAACCAATGGCTGCCTGCTTGGTACCTGAAGTTAAAAATAGGCTTAATCCACATCCTGGTGTGCTTATCTCTGTTGATTACACTGAAGATTTTGTGATTTGGTAGTAGCTCTCCCTTGCATGGACCAGTTATAAGCAGTCTTAGTTTAGCATCGATCCCCACTTAATCATTGATGATGGATAGTAAGTGCAGATTAAAATGGCTCTGCCGTGTTCCTGATAGGTTAACATTTTTAACTCCATTAGTCACCTATATATATTGATCAGATTGTTTTCTTCTAACCTACAACATGCTCTAGTGAACTCCTAAGCTGGGTACCACTTTCTCTAGTAGCTCCATAACAATGATTTTCCTGGGATGCAATTCTACTGCATTGATTTATTATTTTAAACCAGAGACATCTTTAATACTCTGTTTTGTCTTTCCTGTCTTTGAGACAGGGGAGCTAAAAGTTCATTTCTTTTTAACTAGAATGACGTCCTAACGTATAAAACAAGAAAACCAAGGGTATATATCTTACCGTACTAAATGGATGACAAATTTTTCATATCTTGCCTAACCAAAATGAAAGAAACAGAATTGTGCGGATATTAAATGGATCATATTGACCTCCGAGGGAGGCAGAATTTGCAACATGATTGATTACATTTACATGCGCGGCACCAAAGAAGGAAGGCCCTTTAAGCTGGCCCCTTCGTTCTCAATGTGTGAGGGCTCATGAAACATACGTATTAATATCCATCAGGATCTATTGAATCTCTTGTGTCAACATTGTCGCCAAAGGCGGCTGAACAAATTATTTGCTTCGGACACAAGCCATGTTACGCATTTGCCGGCTCCAGGCTCTGCCTTCCATTAATATCACAAATGGACGACTCATTCAAACCTGCATGCGCATTAAGTGAACACTCAATTTGTCACTTCAAAACAACAAACAATGAAACAAATAAAGAAATCGAATGCATCCATAGTTTGGTGACTGTCCATTTGTAGCAAACACTTGAAACTCTATCGATCGATTACTATAATCTGTCAACCGTTATCATGTATAGCACTCTTTGTTATCTTTATTAACATTCAGTAGTATAAATTTGAACTAACTTTTTTGAACTGAATTTGAACTAACGTTCATGTCGCGGGCCGTCGAACAAGTGAGCGGGCGCGCCAGTCAGTCCATTTGGCTGATGGAGACCAGACCTAAGTTTTCTGTTTACTGGACGGGACTTCTCAAGGCCTAGTATTGCACGGGCCTCATGTAACGCGAGCCCACGAGCCGGACATTCCGCTCTAAGCAGAAGGCCGAATTGGTGCGGCAGACATGCGGCCTCCTCGCACATGAATTCGGCCCACTGGTCGGTCCCTTCGGCAGGAAAGCTCAGCTTCAAAAGGGTAGTTTTTGTCTTTTTAAAAAATAACTTCATAAGGGTAGTTCGATCTCCAAGAAAGAAACCCACCACTCCGATCGAACGAGCCCTAGCCTCCTCGTTCAATTCTGACGGCGTCCATGGCGCTGCGCTTCCTCGCCAGGAGAGCAAGGTTCCCCGTCGCCCGTGAAGCCGCTTACATCCTTGGCGAGGTTTGATTAATGATAGGGGAAAACCGGGAGTCAGCCTGATCTTCACGACAGTAGGTAGATTAGTGATAACTTGTTTAAAATTTAGTGGGATAACTAGCTTTATACCTAGTGGCAAAGCCATGATCAAAATTTACCTATCGCGAACGTAATACAAGTAATTTACATACAAATTAATAGGAAACTATAATTATATAAAATATAATAACTTGATAGTAATTATTGGTTGAACATACTACATAAGAATTAAGCACGGCGAGATGGTAGAGGAAGTTCAATCCTCCGATGTTTGATGGCTTTAAAGCGCTTCATGGTTGTATCGCTATCAAGTCTTTGTATATGCTTACAACTATCAATAATTCAACCAAACATAAAGAAACATTGCAAATTATAATATCATGTGCAAGCAAAGAAATCATAAAATAATTGATTATTTGATTATATATATCATAAGTCTCTAATTCAATTTTCTTACCTTTTAACCTTTTTCTTAATCCTACTGTTATCTGAATTTGCCATTGTCGGTGAGGAGGATCTTGATTTCTCCCGGATCCGTTTCCACATCCATGGGTCGCTCACTCTGCTGCTCTCTGTCATGGCAGTCTCTGTCTGTCGCCATCGAGTCCACGGGTCCATGAGTCTCGATGTCGATTGACGATTGTGGTCTTGGACTCTTGGTCTAAAGCCTGCAGGCGTAGTGAAAGAAGGTAGGGGCGGACTTAGACGTCTTACTAATTTCAAGTCCAAACCTTTTTTTTGGGTGAAACACTTCTTCATTCATTAGAGCACCGTATTACAATCATGTTGTAGGGGCCTAAACAAGAAACTAGGTGGGATTTCATCCCAAGTAGAAGAAGCAATTGTTTCGGCGTTTCTTGCACAGACATGAGTCGGGTAGTTTGCAATTCGCCGCACATGTTGTACCTTGAAAGACACAAACTGTAGAGCGACTTCCTGTATTTCTTCTAGAATAGTAGCAATCTTCGACCTGTGATCACCCCGCTTTTTCCAAGCTGTCACAAACTCCAGTGAATCGGTCTCAAGTATCACCCCAACCGGCATGGCATTGGGGATTAATCGAACACAATCCCTACATGCTTCTGCCTCCGCTGTGAAGGCCGACGACACATTCAGCAAATGTCGCGCCGATGCTCTGAGGAAAGCCCCTTTTGAGTCCCTGACCATGACACCAGCCGCGCCGGTATAATCTTCACTTAAAAAGGCCGCATCTGTATTCACCTTGAGCACACCTCGGGGCGGTCTGCTCCAGTGTGTCCGGTCCACAACTGGTTCAGGGTCTCATCCCAACGGCAGTCATCAGCTCAGTGCAGACATCAGTTGCCCATGCCACCGCAAGTTTGATTTCAATCTCCTGTTTTCCATGTTTTCGATCATTCCTGGATGACCACACTGACCACATTCCACACAAGATGACATTGCGTTCAAAGTCCGTGCACCAGGTCCTGACGAGGATGTCCACCACCCATGTTCTAGGACTAATTGAGGAAGCTTGACACCCGTGAGGTCCCTTAATCTCTGCCAAAAGCATTTCGCAAATGGGCATTCAGTCAAGACATGGAAAGTTGTCTCATCCGGATCCCCACAGGTCTCACATACACTTATCTGCTCGATATGCCGTCGAAATAAATTTCCCCTCGACAGTATAAATTCCTTTGCAACTCTCCACCAAAATACTCTCACCTTGGGGGAACCTTACATTTCCAGAATTTTTGCCAGATTGGATCATTCACTAAAGCAGAATGTGCAGCTCTGTTTTCAGTATGATGTCGCTGTTGAGCATCCGCGTTTGCCAACAAATGATAGGCAGATCGGACTGTGTAATTGCCATGTTTCTCCGGTGACCAGGCCCAAAAATCATTTTGAGTTCGTCCCAGTGGAATTCGCTGCACTGCCATGGCGTCTAGCGGGATCAGATTCCTATTTAAAGCATCCACGTCCCATGATCTGCTATCTGGTGTCATCAGCTCGCACACTCGAACAATTGTGCTTTCCTCAAGTCGACACAAGGGTTTCTGGCCAATGGTTGTCGGTATCCACCTGTGTTCAAAGACTTTAGTATTAGTGCCATCTCCTATTCTCCTTATCAAACCCATATCCAGCACCTTGCGCCCAGTGAAGATAGCTCGCCAAGTGTGGGATGCGTTCTTCTTCTTTCTTGCCTCCATGAACTCACATTGTGGGAAATATTTTCCTTTTAATACCCGAGCACACAAGGATGAAGGGTCAGTCATCAAGCGCCACCCTTGTTTCCCCAGCATGGCAAGATTAAACAACTTCATGTCCCAGAAACCCAAACCACCTTGACATTTGGGTAGAGTCAGCTCCGACCACTTTCGCCAATGAATTCTCTTCCTATCAATTCCACTGCTCCACCAATAACTAGTCATTGATGTCGTGATCTTCTTACATGTCGTAGAGGACAATAAGAAACAACTCATTGAGTATGTAGGCACTGCTTGCGCAACTATTTATATGAGAGTCTCACGTGCTCCGCAACTAAGTTGTTTCTCTCCCCATCCTCGAACGAACCCCATGATCCGACCAAGTATCATCTCAAACGCCTGTGTTGAGCTACGGCCAACCGCCGTCGGGAGACCAAGGTATTTCTCACAGAGTGCTTCATTTTGAATTCCCGTGATCTCCTTAACCCGTTCCTTTGTCCCATCATCACAATTTGCACCGAAAAAGATTGCAGATTTTGTAGTGTTCACCATTTGTCCTGTTCCTCGCTGGTATTTCTCCAACAAGTCCATTAACCTTTGGCTTCCCCTCTCAGAGGCTTGTGTGAAGATAAGGCAATAATCTGCAAACAATAAATACGAGATCCATGGGGCATGGATCCCTACCCGAATGCCTTTCGCTAGAAATTGAGGTCCATTGTATTTCAGCAGGCTGGACAAACCTGATTCCCATTGAGAAGCAACAATAAGAAAAAGGCCCGATAGGCCGCAGCCCATAACAGTCCATCTCCCTCCGGCGCTTCAGCTTCGTTGATCTGAAAAGAAAATGAAATCGCTGCGGGAGGGGAGTCTCACTAGCAGGGAGAGAGCCACCAAAACCTTGAAGGGAGTTGAATGAAGTGAAGGTTCAATAGGAGCAGCAGGCACCACGAATCGCATGAGTTTGACCGGATTTTACACTAGCAGTTAGCGCAGCATATATGGATACTCACTTGAAGAATGCAATAACCTCATTTTGTATCTCACATACTACTCCCTTACTAAATTGTTGTCGCCGTTGACTTTTTTGTTAAGTTTGACCATTTGTCTTATTCAAATAAAGTTTAACAAATGTCATATATTTTGTTGGAATATGTTTTATCACTAAAGAAACTTGAAATGTAGCATATTACTTTTTGTATTTGAAGAATTTTTTAAATAAGACGAATGGTGAAATGCCACGAAAAAAGTCAATAGCGACAACAATTTAGTAAAGGAGGGAGTAGTATTTAAGAAACCTTTTTTTTCGAGGACATGCCTGGGCATGCTTTGCATTAAGTGGATATTTAAGAAACTTGATAACTTGAAATTTAACAACACATTTGTATGTATTGATTTGTATAAGCTATGTGTTCTCAAAATCTATGTGCTAATAAATTGTAAAAGTTAATAGAGCTTCATATGAAAATTATAATCTGGAAGCATATGTAGTGGTTGAAAAAATTCCTTGTATTGTAGATGTAATATTCATTTGATGAACTCAAATCATGAGTGAGATGCTCATATTTTTTGTTGTTTCTGTTCTCCTTGTTGAAATTTAACATATTTGGGACTCCAAACTTGGACTTGACCATCAAGAGATTCTTATTTTTTTATCCACCCATTTAGCCCAGAAGAAAATCACATAAGAACCAAGCCAGTAAGAAAAAAAAAAAGCTCACAGGGACGATGAAAGAGAGAACCTGTGACACCCATTTCTATTTTTGAAATCGGCTGGGCATAACATAATTTGAATTTGTATCGTTGGGTAAAACACAAGAACAGTTAACAGACCAACATCGCTGAACTAGCAAAACGGGTAACAAACAGGCCTCAAGTTAACAAGTAGGAGTAGGCCACAATTGCAAACCCGATCACAAATAACACAACATGCTGTCTTTACCCTGAATTGAGCCTGCTTTTGCTGTGTGGATGCTTCATCTTAAAAAAATCTAACGGCTACTAGAGAAATTGACTGCGAGAAACTTGAAATCCCAGTCACCCGAGCAGGCGACAGATCCTACCTATAGTCCTCGTTGTGAGCAGCCTGCTCGTCTTCTCTTGAAACTTTCGAAGCGTCGCTAATTAAGAACACGGGCCCACCACGGCGACGCCTCGTCTCTCTGATTTCTTCCCCACAGCGTCTCCCTCGCCTGTCATCGCCGTCGAAGCTCGGGGAACACTGTCACTCAATGGCCGGAGCAGTCGAGATACCCGCCGGATGTTCCGATGAGGCGCGCAAAATCATCCCGCCGGTGATGTGCAAGTATAAGTGGGCAAGGTACCACGCCCACTACCTGCGCGTCAAGGCGAACGCGCGCATCTGCGACCCGCCGGCGGTGGCGCCGGACGTCGACGAGGCCGCTCTCCGCGCTCTCGGCCTCCTGGACTTCGCCCAGCTCAGCCTCCCTTCGTCCGGCAACCAGGCCAAGGACCTGATCATCGAGTTCATCGCCTTCTACACGCACGAGTACCACGACACCTGCGTTCGCCATCGGAGGATTTGGATCACCAACAAGACGTTCCGAGAAGCTCTCAACCTCCCGTCCCAGGTTCCTGCCGAATCGCCACCTGATGTGGATCCTACCGCTTTAAGAACTACCGTTCTTAGGTTAATGGAAGCCTACATCCTGCCGAGGTACAAGAGCGAGAGGAGTTACCCGCCGCGGGTGAAGAAGGCGTTGAAAGATGTTGAGACCGGGATGGCGTACAGAGTGGATCTAGCCGATCTCCTCTTTCTTGAAGCCAAGAAGGAGATCGGGACTATGGCCCAGGATAATCGGATGCAGAAGAGAAACTGGACCTGCTTCTCCAGTGCGTTTTGGCACAGGATGCTTGAGCTGCGTGGTCTAGTCCCTCCTCAAGTTCCTCATCAAGCTGCAGACAACAATGTGGAGATTCAGCATGCGCAGCACCTCGACATGGACCAGTCGTCCGGGTCAGCTCAAAAGCTGAGGTATATACATCACACAAATTTTACATTGGAGTTCCTTTTTCTTTTGTTCCAATTAGTCATGGTTTCAATCAAGCAAAGCATCGTTGCTGCCACTTGCAAAGTACTACTGTATAATTGGTTTGTATTTCCATGACGACAGCAATTACACACCAGGCATCCAGAAGCAAACCGACGCATCTCCCGACAGAAATGAAGTAAGATCCTGTCTGGATGCAGTTGTTTTTCAGTTTATATTTCTAAAACATTTTTCTTTTCCAGAAGCATCCAACGATTATAACATCAGCGCCGCCACAGGCAAATGGTGAAGGAGGGAGTGTGGTGCCGCCTGTAATCGTTCTCACTGGTAAGAAAAGAAATGATCCCGTCATAGTGAATATCTTCTTGCTATTCATGCATTCGTCCTTCCACTAAACATCCAAATGATATTGTAGATGATGAGATTGAAGTCAGAAGCCCAAAGAGGTTCAAAAATATGGCTCAAGGTGAACAGTTCGTGCTCTCTAGATTTTATTGTCAAATGATATTTGTAACTGTTTAAGAAATAATGATGATTTAAACCAAGCAATTATTGATTATTTTAGAATCTCTTAATGAATAGTAGCATGGGAGGGATAAAACATTTCAAAACAATGGCATTAGAAGGGAAAATTATATTTTGGATTGCGTATAATGGAAGGGTATAGGTTCCACTGGCATATAAGTAATTAATTCTCTCAATGTTTTTAGATTTTAAGAGGATGCTAGTCCCAAATAAACCTGGATCGTCCATTTAAGTAGATCTTGACAGCTATGATGATCTATTTTTAAGACCAGCTTTTATGTTGGTTACTGTATAGTGTGTATGTCAGGTCCATCACATAAGTTTAACGCTCACAATAAAAAAAATTATCGCCCCCTGATACGGATCGAGATGAAAAATGAAAGTTGAGATTAACTTGGTACTTATTTTTTTGCTAAAACGTCTAGTATATATAAATTCCATGCAAGGATTATTGTTGTTCAGATATCAATGCAGAATTATTTAATTATTATTTCAGTACAGAACTGTTATGGTTTTTTATTCTTTCATTTCTCCTGGTAGGTGATATGGAGAACTTTGAAGCCGTTTTGCTGAAAGCCACAAAAGAAAAATCCAACATAGAGCACACCATTCAGGTTTACAAAGATGGCATTAATGATGACTTAACCAAGTTTGCTTCCTACCCCAAGTCGAAGAAACCAAACATATACGAGGGCAGAAGCAAAATCGTAGTACCTGAATCAGAAGATCAATGGATGCGCATGGCAATGGGATACATGCGGCAAGATTTCAGAAAGATCAAGGAGTTGGTCAGTGCACCCCTGCTGGATAGCAATGCCATAACAACCCAGATTGCAATTAGCCTGGAACGTTGGAGGCTTCTTTTGGGAACGAGGGCTTTACCAAAGGAGGTTTCTGACTTGATGGGTGAGTTAGAGGAACTGAAGAATAACCTCTCTGTATCTGATGAAATAAATTGTGGAGCTCCCTTCAGCATTTCTACTCTAAGAAGTGCAGAAGAACGCATCCAAGGCCATCTGACAACTGGAGATGGTTTCCATAGCTTTGCAATACGTGGTCTTAGATCTCTCAAGAACCATGGCGCTATCTGGGACAAGCACGCTCAAGACGCAATGAAGAAGAAACAACATCTGGAGGCCAAAGTTCAGGAACTGGAGAGCGCTTTGCGTGTACACGATCTGAGCTCTCCTTGGAGGAAAAGCGTGAGGCAACCATAGTTGATTCTCGCATCCAGTACGACAAGGTGGTGAGTGATGCTTCAGAAGTTGTGTCCAACTTTGGAGAACTGTTGGAACGAGACAACATATGCTTGCAGAGTATCAGAGAGCTGCGCCTCCAGCTAGAGTTCGTGGAATCTTGCAACATAGAGGGATCTGATGAGTAACAACACCGTTTGTAATAATTATATACCGGCAACACCTACGAATCCAAGACTTATTCAGTTTTTGTCGGATGAATTGCACTATCTGTTGTCTTGATATGTTGTGCCTGCTCATTAGCTGCTGGAATTGCTTCCTTTAACCGTGTGGTATTGTACTACCTCCTCCATTCTTAAATTGTTGTCGTTAGTTGTTAGGACAACAAATCTAATTCAAAAATAAACTAAAATTGTTGTCCTAAGGGGATCAATTTATAAACAGAGTGATTATTTAGTATTCCTATTGATCAATGACTCTGGGTGTCCACCATGCCTAGACTTACCAAGGTTTAGAGTACATGGTTCTATACAAAGATTTTCTTCCTTAAACCTGGGTCTAGTTTTTCCTAGAACACATCTCAATGAATAAGTAATGGTTTACTTGGAGGATAGAGAGGGCTCCAAGCTTGCAACCTGGTTCAGTTCACCCATCCAGCTTTGGTTTGGTTTAATTTTCAATGAGCCGAGAAAAGAATTAACTTGTTTCATTAACAAGCTAGATTGAGCCAACTCATGAGCTAATCGCAAGCTTAGAAAACCTAGTAGCCTTTTATCCCAAACTGTGGGAGTTAGGCATATCATATATGTCTAACTCCAGTGGGAGCCTAGTTTGTACTCCAGTGGACAGTAAAGGGTAAAAGGGCATTAAGTTACTGCAACATCTCAATTCACAAGCATCCTGAGATGATTACATCAGGCCATAGACGTAGTTAAGATGAAGATGATAGCACCTAGAGAAGAGCAGCATTTCTCCTGTACAAAATACGCCTGTTTTGCACATAAGCATAAGGCTAATCTAAATAAGATGATTTACTTCCCATCCTGAATAGAGTCAGCTTGTCCTCAGCCGTACCAAACAAGGCATCCTACAACTAAGAAATGATGGGAAAACATGTCAGCAGTTACCCTTTTTTGTGTGAAGTGTGTCAGCAGTTACTGTGATAAACTACGAACAAGGGGTAGCTTTTTTACCCTTGGAAAGAAGCAAATGGTTTAATAGATGAAAAATACCTGCCCGTTGACATATCCTTATATCCAGTTCAATCTACTTCTGCAGCGATGCTTGTACCCACAACCTACTCCAAGATAAAAGAAAAGGCTTTCTATTAAAAAAAACTCAAAAATTCATCATGTATAATTACAAACATGATTCCCCAACTGCTAATTCCTATGTATCTTGTTGTCTCAAGTAAAATAAATTCTGGACAATTACTGTTACTACTTACTAGCATACAGTTATATTCACCGATGCAAGAAAAGAAGCATAGAACAAGTAACTCCACTGCAAGTTGGGCTACAAATTGTTCTGGCAAACTAATGCAGAGAACTGCAGGAAATCAACAAATAAAAGAAAAACTAAACTATGACTAACAACAACTAGATATCTTAGAGTTGGTTTGGAAAGAACTATGCATTCTCATGTTTATAGAAGATTGAATATAATGGTTTTCAAAAGGTGCTTTTGTCATGACATTATATCACTTTTGATGCTACTGTCTGCTATAATTACTTTTGATAAAGTATAAGGTTAGAAATGTTTGACACAGCTGGTCCCAAGCCAGGGTAAAGGAGGAGGGTTATAGAAGATCTAATGCACCATCTCAACATCAATCAACCAGGTTTGATTTCTATTCTAACTAGAGTAAAGCGTCCTCGATTCTTTGCAGCAGTCTTCTTCCACTTTTCTACCATATTCCATTCTTATGCCTCACCTCTACCATAAGATATGGGATCTCGCCGATTAGGTTGTCCATTACACTCTAGCCTCATCTCTTATGACCATTCGAGTGTGATAGGTTTGGTGGACCAAAAGAAAAAACAGCCACTCTAATGGATATGAAACCCATTCTGTCCTCGAGTCTTATGGGTTTCATCTCTAGCCTACCCCAACTTGGCAACTTGCTTGGGGCAAAAGACTATGTTGTTGTATAAGGTTAGCAATGTAGTCACATCCTGGCTTCCGTACCTGTGAAATGTAATCTTTAAGCTTCCCACTGATTGATTCATCCAATGCCCTCTCCGCAAGCTCATACATCATAGCATGGCCTTCTGGTCCAGCAATTTTCTCCTTTAGCAAGTACCTGCATTAAACGAAAAAGATAAATAAAAGGATCTTCACAATAAAGTACAGATCCACAGCACACAGCAATCCAACCTTTGCTGCACAAGATGTTCGAGGGCCTGCTTATTGTTACCAAAAGCAGAGTGGTTCTCATCGGTCTCATTCAATCCAAGTCGCTTCAACTGATGCCAGAGGTCCTCTGGAATTGGAGCAACAAGATTCAGACATATCAGACCATAGAGTTTCTGTGACCAACGTACAGAACTTGGTCAAATTACCTTCAGAAATTTTTCCACCAGCAAGTTGAACAATGCTAATGACAGCGAAAGCAAAGCCAGACAGATGGGCAGACTCCTCATTCTTGACGTACTTGCTGTACACCTCAGGGTCCAACTTACTGACCAGAACGTAGCTCTTCGCGTCCACGTTATCTAAACACAATTAACATAACCAGGCATCAAGTAACCACTACAGTGACACAGATAAGGAGGAGAGGGAAACTGCTTCTTTCCCCAGCAAAAGGGAGCGGGGATGTCTTACATGCCGCCTGTGACGAGCGGCTGGAGCGATTGGACGGGGCACGGGTCCTCTGGAGCTCCCTCATCTCATAGCCGAAGGTGGCGGCGAGCCTGTCCCGTGCCTCGTTGATGACAAGCGTCGGGAGGGCGCGCTGGCGGTAGTTCTTGGTGATGATCCCGGTGATCTCCTCCCGCTTGATGGGGCAGCCGGAGGTCTGGTGCGTCTTGAACAGCACGTAGCGCATCACCTCCGCCACCAGCTTGTCCTTCTCCTGCGGCGAAACCAGGGGGGCAGATCGGTTCGGTCAGACAAAACGTCGAACACCTCCCGTGCGTGCGTGCGTTCACCGTGGTTGCAGGAAACGGGGACGGGGAGGAGCAAGCGTACATACCTCCTTGGAGATGCCGATCTCGGCGAGTTCTTCGCTGGTCGCCATCGAGAGAGCGCCGCGGGGCGAGGCCTTGGCTGGACTGGATGCTACTCGATTGGAGAGGAGAAACCAGGGGAAGGGAGGGAGGGTGCGAGGCGAGGCGAGGGAGCAACTGCTCGGTTCGCGGGGAAATTGTGGAAGTTGCGCGGGCACAACAGGTGAGTTGGCGCCATTTGCCGCGTCTCTGGTGGGCTGTCAGGCCGTATAAGACCCAGATCGAAAAAGGCCCAACGAATTTTAGTTTTCGCATCGATCTGTGTTTATACTTTTTCTTCGTAAAAAATAAAAATATTCATCGAATATACCATGTGATTCGTCTAATCCACCATTCATTGAGCGACGCAACGTACCGCCTACTACATCCATGGCGGTTGTTCAGCCTCGACGCATTCAAAAATTAAACCGGCACTTTTTTCCTTTTGATTTTTGAATCAAAAAATTAAACGCACCCTTCAAACGGTGAGTCTGTCGGCTTCTCCGGAACGGCTCCAACCCTTTTTATTGGACGGCTTGGGCGGAGGACGGTTGCAGAATCGGAAGAGCCATCGCAACTTCGCAAGCACTCTGCGGGCCCTTCTTCTCGTCCTCGTCGCCGCCGACATGGATCCTCGCCGAGACCTCGGCCATCGTCCCCAGCCCGCGACAACGGTTTGGTTTCCCTCTGCTGCACTCCCTAGTTTCCAAATTACACTCTGTTCTGATCAGTCGAGAACAAAATCCCCTAACGTCGTTGCCGTTTCTGATCTCTGTTCTTGGCACTGGTTCTACTATCATCAGTAATTCAGTATGGAGCCTTGTGATCCACCGTTCGCTGTAACACATTTTTTTATTGTTGTGTTTGGAAGTGTATCTCTAATTACATTATTGTCCTGTTGGTTCAGTCTCAGCCTCAGGATCAAGAACATTTAGAGGCTCCGAATGGACCGCACGCTCGTGAAACTCTTGTTCAGAGGACAGACCAGGATCCACTTCAAGAACTGAGCCTAGGTGAACTCGAATACCTCTTAAAACATACGATCTGGGCCAGGCGGGTACCCTTCCCCTCTGTTGCGCAACCAGATGATGGCGCCACCTCGGCGGTGGCAATGGCAGGAAACGAGTTACCTGGTAAGCGCAAAATGTCTTCCTTTGATGCCGCTTGTTATTAGCGTCGTCATTCTGTTTATATCACTCTTTTGTTTTTTAGGATGATCTATTTTGCCTTTAAGGATTACACCGTACCTGTCGTTTTGTTGGAAACTGTTGTCTTTGACACGAGACCGAAATTGCAGATGTCACTGAGGCGAACCTAAATAGAAATACTAGGGACTCAGGTTTCCAAGGAGGGGATTATGACTCTGTTGTACAAGAGGATCGTCAACTCGATCAAGCAGCATGTCAGAACGCATTATTGGACTACGACGCACCGGTGGAGGATGAGACTGTGTATGCAAAACCTGAGAAGAGATCCAGTGAAGAGATGAGGTAAGTCTCGTGATCTATTCGTGTTTAAATGAACATAGCTAAATCTCCATTCTTAGAAAAGGGTCGTCTTAAGGGATACTGTATATTTAGAAATAGCTAACTACCCATGCATTTGCGTGATTAATCTTGTTATATATTGCTGAGATAAGTAATTAATATATACCTTATTTGAATTCTATATTTTGACATGTATTAATAAAATATATTAAGTAATTAAGTAAATCTGAATTCAACATAAAGGATGAATGTTCTTTTATCTGAATTAAGGGTACAAGATTGTGTGAGTTTATATTTATTTTAATTTTATTCTACAGCATATATTTTTCTGCATGTGTTCGAATAAGATATGATAATCCATCTCAATTCTCAACTAACGAGATCATTTCTATTATTGTTCCATATTTCCTCAAATTTTCTGTTATTTATCTTAGATTTTTTTTGCTTTTATTCAACTATAATATGATTATTTCTCTCGATTACTAAGAATATTTAATTGATTCAGAATTATTAACGTTGTGGTTGACATGTTAATATGTTCACATTATCAGTATAACAATATTAATATTATTATTTTTACAATGGTAAATATTTTTTCCTCAAATAACAATGGTAAAATATGTAATTTATATAATTATGTAATGGTAATAGTGAGTAGTTCTAAAATATATATGGATATATTTTATTGTATCTTTACGTGTTGACAATGGTGTGTAATTTTACAAACATGTTTATGTTTATTTTATCTATCTTCGTGCAATGGTAGTATTGGGTAATTTTGAAACTATATATAGGAGTAGTTCAGCCTAATTTATTTGCAATAGCATTGATGGGTAATTTTAGAACTACATATAGCTAGGGGTATTTTGGTGTAATGACAATGGTGGGTATTCTTTTAATACGTATAAGATTATTTTGACCTAGTTTTTTTGCAATGGTAATGGTGGATTGGTGGGTAATTAATACAAAGAAAATCCCTAGAGCAAGTCTTCATGACTCGTCTGCTTAATGGGAAATACTTACAGCATCCTGAGAATACAAAATTTCAAGTGATGTCGGGGTCAAGTGGGCATATTGATCAGCTCATCAGATTGTAGTGCATCACTAACACTAACTAGAGGGTTTCTCTTTGTTCTGATTAGGGATTTTTTCGTGACTCAACTGATGACTCAAATTGATTTTTCTTTTAACACAACAGGAATTCTACCAGCACTACAAGGTCTGTGGAAGTGGTATCCAGTGATGACATGAATATCACACCAGGCATCCCGAATCCTATTCTGAGCAGCAGCGGCGGCCTGCGTGTTCCAGCGAGTTTGACAGAGGTTGATCGGATGCATTGTGACGTGAACCGTCAACTAGAAGAACTGAACATGGACGCTAACTCTGCGATGCTCCGTGCTGCTACCATGGAACACCCCGTCCCCTTGCAAGAATCCGACATTGTGGACCCGTTTAGACGGCGCGTGTTCAAGTATGCTATGCGAGACCTCGAGTTTCTTCAGACCTTGCTCAACGCAGAGATTGATGCGCCGGCTCTTGCCGAAGAGATTGATGGGATCCTGAGCAACTGGAGACTTCTGTTCCCCACTGGTGGACTAACCGGAGGATTAGCGCGGTTCATGGAGGTCTTGGAGCAGCTACTTTCAGAGCTCCGTGGTGAGGGCAGCCATGGCGTGGAAAGGGCACTTAGGGAGAAGACCAGTGCTATTGAAGAGACATTTGAACAAGTTTTGAAGGGGCTGGAAAATTTTGGTGCTTGTGCGAGAGAACAACGCGATGCTCTGAGTACTCTGTTGCAGCAGGCGGAGGAGCACTGCAAACAAGTGTCCGACCAGCTGTCGGAAGTGAATCGGAAGCTGAGTTTCACGTCCTCGGTGAGTGAGGACGTCAGGCAGTTGCGTTCTCAGGTGGACCAGGAGGTTGCTACCTCCGTCGCCTCGAAAAGGAAGCACGCCATGATCTCGTTCCTCCGATCTTCTTCTTCTTGATGGCTTGAACGTTTGCAGTCTTTGCTCTGTAGTGCTTGTGCTATGGTACTTCCCTATCTGATAAACAATACTTGATACTATAATCTTTAGTTCAACTGCATCTCTGGTTCACTATCTGATAAGCAATACTCGATACTATTTATTTTGTTCTACTGTGCTCTCTTTTGATGCGTGTGTTCGAACTGTGGGAAGAAGCAAGAGCCGTGGCAAAGCAAGGTCACTCTGTTTCTCACGGGTGCATTTCGAATAGTGATCAATCTCGACATAATTGGAGAACGCTCACGCACTGACCTGCAGTGTTGGCACGGCGTCTGCGTGTTAACGCGATAATGCAAATGGTGCTAGAATGCACAACCAATTTCCCATCCAAATTACCACTTTTGCTGCAAAGTTTGATCAAACGCCGGCGGCCTTGCCACCGTCCTTTCCGTCCTCGTCATGGCGCTTCGCCCAGAATTTGATCCTGATCTCCCTGCTCTGGAGCATCTTCTCCACCTCCTCAATGGGCAGGCCCTTGGTCTCCGGCACGCAAACAAGCACGAACAGCAGCGCCGCCACGGAGAGTCCCCCGAAGATGAGGAACGTCCACGCGGCGCCGATGGCCTCTGTCAGCGACAGGAAGGACTGCGCCACGGCGAGGTTGGCCACCCAGTTGGCCGTGGCGGCGGCGCCGCCGCACTTGCCGCGGTACCGCAGCGGGTAGATCTCGGAGTTGACGATCCAGGGCACGGTGCCCATGCCGGGGCTGAAGAAGACGATGTACATCGCCAGGCCCACCAGCGCCACCCACCCGTACGCGCTCGGGCACCCGCGCGTGTACCACATCCCGCCGCCGCCCTCCGCGCGGCACGCGTCCCCGGCCGCCGAGGCGTTCCGCGCCGCCAGGCACGCGCCGGGGAGCAGCTTCCCCGCCGCCGCCGAGCAGAACCCGCACGCCGCCTTGAGGCACCGCGTGCAGTCCCAGGACGCGCCGGGCTGGTGCGCCGGGCAGGCGAGCGCGGCGCCGAACTGCGCGGTGGCCGCGGCGCTCACGGCCGGGGAGTGCGCGGCGGTCTCGTGGAACACGGCGGTGAGCACGCCGAGCGAGAGGGTCACGCCGGCGAGGCTGATGACCAGGAGCTTCTTCCGGCCCGTGCGGTCGATGAAGTAGATGCTGACGACGGAGCCGAGCGCGTTGAGCCCGGAGGTGACCAGGGACAGCGCCAGCGCCGTCTGGTTGGACGCGAACCCGGCCAGCTGCACGATCGACGGGCTGTAGTACATCACCGTGTTGATGCCCACCAGCTGCTGGAACACCTGCAGCCCCACGCCGGCGACGAGGGCGCGCCGGACCGTCGCCGTCTTCAGCAGCGTCGTGAGCGTCAGCTTCGTCGTCTCCCGTTCGCGTAATTCTTGCGCTACCGACTCCTTGAGCTCCTCGATCTCGCGGCCCGCCTCCTCTGCAGAGTATATCCTTCGCAAGATCGCCTCGGCCTCCTCCGCTCGCCCCTGAATTACTAGTCCAGAGTGAGTCAATCATACCGACGCGTGAAAAAAAATCAAATCTTTTTCTATGTCTCGGAGAAAAAAACAAATCTTTAGTACAATGTCCCGGGGAAAAAAAACGGAACCTTTCGGTAGAGCCAGCGGGGCGACTCGGGGAGGAAGAGCATGAGCGCGAACTGGAGGACGGCGGGGAGGCCGGCGACGCCGAGCATCCAACGCCAGGTGCCGGGCGCCCTGGTGAAGGCGAGGTTGACGAGGTAGGAGAGGAACTGCCCGCCGGTGATGAGGAAGCCGTTGGTGCTGACGAGCGCGCCGCGGATGCGCGCGGGGAGGCCTCGGAGATGTAGAGCGGCGCGGTCATGGACGCCATGCCCACGCCCAGGCCCACCAGCACGCGCCCCGCCACCAGCTGCGCCGGGCCCGCCGCCGACGCCATCACCGCCGCGCCCGCGAAGAAGAGGAAGTCCGCCGCGAGGATGGACGCGCGCCGCCCGAACCGGTCCGTCGTCCACCCGCCCACCGCCGCGCCGACGATCGCGCCCGCCACCGCCATGCTCACGATCATTTCCTGCCGCACCGGGACTGTCAGTTTCGGGGCTCATCGCAGGATTGCATCGCGAGACACTCGCAGGGTTTACCTGCAGCCATGTGTTCCTGTCCACGGAACGGAAATCGTCACGGATGTAAAGCAGAGCGCCCGAAATCACACCTGCGCACAACAACAACTCACTAGTAATCACTTGACACAGTCTCGCCAACGCCTTCTCCAGATGCTACGACAATTATTATAATCACCAGCTCAAAAAAAGTTATCTTTTAGCTCAACTTGCCAAGCGATACACTACAGTGAGGGGCTGCTCTGCTCAGTGCTCACTCACCGGTGTCGTAGCCGAAGAGGAGGCCGCCGATGCCGGCGGAGAAGGCGAGCCGGAGGACGTACGGGTTCCGCCATGCCAGGGAGAAGCACTCCTTGAAGGTGGAGCCGTCGAACTCGTGGACACCTCCCTCCATGGCTGCCCCTCTCTCTCCACCCTATCCGTTGCTTCTTGGACTGCTCAATGCCCGAATAATGGAGCGCGCCGGACTGCTAGCGTGTAGTATGTATATACACGTCGAGCCGAGATTTGTCTGCTTGCGTGTGGCTGTTGATTAGAGCAAGAAGCGCCCGATCAAAACGAGAAGATTCTGGCAGGGGAATCGACCCGACCTGTGGCTTGTCGCGTTCCAGCTTTGACTACCGAGTCGTGATGACGACGGTTGGATTATGATTATGCGGAAAATTACAGCCACTGGTTCGTGTTTGCGGAGAACGGTGTTTTTGCAGAGTCTGCTGTGGATTTCTAGTAGTACGTACTGCAAGGTGGGACTTTCCGACTTTTTGCTCATTGTTTCTCAAGCAGAAGCAGAGGCAGAGCCAGACGTGTCAGTGGAGTACCAGCAGCAACAGACTTGAATGGAACATGGACAGAGGCTTTCCTGAGAAATTTGCAGTTGATGGCAATACGCTGCGCCATCATGTCCATTTCACCATGCCACAAGCCCACAAATGGTTTTTAAGCTCGACAAGGACATGTGAAATGTCAGACCGGTCTGTAACAAAATACTACTCCTTTCTTAACTAGAATAAGTATCCCAACGATATTCATGTCGACCAAACTTTCTTAATTTTAACTATATTTATAGAAACTATTAATAATATTTATCTCTCGGATAAGATTATTGTAAAAATAGATTCAACTATTTATCTAATAATATTAATTATGTACTATAAATAGTAGTAATCTTTTTATATATTTGATCAAAGTTGGATGACACTTATTCTCGAACAGAGAGAGTAACTATGAAAGCAACTATGTATCAAAATCGTCGTTTTGCTTTATTAAAAAAATAAAAATTCATTGCTCATGCAAAAAAGAAAAAATGGGTTTTAGCATCCAATGTTCTTCTTGTCATGTTTTAAGTTTATGAACTATAGATTTCATAAACAAATATATACGGACAACAAGTTATATTTTCCCTCTTAGCAGCTCTTCTTTTAATTCTGAGCATACTTACAAAATACTCTATCATGTATGAAAACTTCAGATGTCTTGAGGAGGGAAGCTTGACAACAAAGGTAGAGCCAACTCTAGTAACTTAGGTGAAAAGTGCTCAGAATGTATTGTTTAAAGGCATTGTTCCTGTGAAGAATTTCAGCACCTAGGAGGGGCCATGGCCCCCATTGGCTAACAAAATACAAAATATCAAGTTTATGAACTAAAGATGTCATAAAAACATTATTATTAGATTTGAAATTCTACTCTTTTTGTGGGAGTTTTTTATTTGTCTTGTACGTATTCAAAGTTATTTCACATATGTTGCGTCACATATGTATTAAAATTTTACTCTTCTTGTTGCGTTGCGTCAAAATGGTGGAAAGAGAACATATCATGTGCTCAAGGATGGAAATATATGATTGGACACGTGCTATAGGGCTGAGATGCTTCTTGTGTTTCCCTATGCAAGCTAGGTGAAAAGTTACCGTGAAAAGAATTTTATGTAATTATTAAAAAATGCTATAGGTCCAACTCAATTGTACAACCAGTGTGTCTAACCAAGACACAAGTGATGTTTTTAGGCCCATTTATTGTGATATATTTATATTGGTTGGACGCTAGTTGGACAATAATCGAGTTGGACCTATCGCAGTACTCGTAATTTTTATCTTAGAAAAAAGAGAGGGAAATTTACTTTATCATAAACTAGGATTAGGGCATTTTCCTTGGAGAAGGGAACCAAACTCTATCCTAAACTCTATGAAAGCAGAGGATCATGTAAAGTTCTTGAAATGTATGCACGTGCACACTTGCTTTGCCTCTCCAGAGAAGCTGCCCGAACAGTGTAAAGCAACTCAACAACTTTGTGGTGGAGCCCTTGATGTCTACCTGGCATGGTCAATTGGGCAACAGTGCTCACTCCACAACATGGCACGATGTGAAAAATTGTAGGGTTGCGTTTCCTTTTTCGTTTTCATGATACTGTCATGGCGCCATATGCAGCAAGATGCTTTTGTGCTACTTTCTTACCTGCAGAAAAAATAATCTTTTGATCTGGACTATTCGCTACAAATGAATTTGACGGTAGGGATACAATCTAATTGACAGATGATCGGCTTCCATGTGCTGTTATTAGGGAGCACGAAGCACTGGTAGTCGCCAGATTTTACACTCTCATTTTGTGCTAGCGTCGACAGCATAAGAATTTTTAAAAGAATGCTAACATGCAAGGCAAAGCTATGTCGTCCAGACCTAACATTTCCGCCTACCAATTTGGCAATTTGCCATCAAGGTGGACCCAAATTTTGCAGCGAAAAGGATTCTAAATCCAATACATTATTCCACCTCAAACATAAATATGGACTATATTGGTTGATCATGATCTGCGCTTGTCTTGGATGCACGGATCATATTTACCTAACACTAAAATGAGTGATATGAGTTGAATGGGGCAAGTGTAGACAGAGTAGTATTGGTGACAGTGACAAAAAAAGCATGAAAATTTCTGAATTGAAGTATCTAAACCGAAATACAATATTATAGCTAGTAACTGCAGTTTTAGATTTGGCGTTTTCTTTTTTTATAAAAAAAACACTTTGACCCATTTTCTCAAACAATATATTTTTCCTTCACTGAACAAGGAATAATATCATCACATCATTTACAAGATAATAAGCAAATAATATATATAAACTCCACCATTTCTGGAACATTCCAGTATAAAACTTGGGACCAATGCTCTACTCATTAGATTTGATGTCTTTGCCCTAAAAACCCTGAGAGGACAACCTTTTCGAATCGATTTGGAGCATAATCAGGCATATATCTAGTATCCAGTACACAAAATCTTCAACAGTCCAGTGTACTTTATTGTGGTATTCCAGTCGAAGCATTTGTTCTAAAGTGTGTTGTGTCGTCCATTCATTCAGCAAAAGGCGAAACCCTCTTTGTGTGTTGTGTCGTCCATTCGGAAATAACTTGTGTTACGCTTGCCATCTTTGCTCTGTATTACAGTTGCCAATCATATCTGGATATATGGATAAAATAAAATAACTTTATTCCTTATGCTAAGATTCCTAGCGCTTCTATCTTCCATCTTTTCCGCAGCAAATTATTGTCGTGACGAGAACAAAATCAGTCGCGATCAGTTGGGTAGTGCAGTGCATTATGGCTTCATAACCAAGCTACGAAGATTTCGGCTGCTGACTGAATCATATATAGTACTAGTAGGTATAAATTCTTCTCTTTTGTTGATTTTACATAGACATCATGTGGCTTTGTACCAAAATGCGTTGTGCGCTCTACACCTAGCTCAGTTCTGAAGAGTTCGAGTCCGCCCGGGTGCAACATGCGTGCCAGCCCACTTATTTCTGGATATCTTGATGTACACAAGACATGCTTTTTTTCAGTGTTCACTGAAACTGGATGTGCTACTACGGACACCTGTCCTCAGGTCATCCTTGCAAAATTATTTGCTCCAAGAGGAGGGAAGAGCCATAAGAATGCGCATCCACCATGTCGTAACAACTCACCCACAGAGATGATCACAGTTTTTTTTCTTTATTTCAATGTCTCCTTTTTCACCTGACATTTGGCAAGGAGGCTCTCATCGCCATGCTGGCACGCTCTGAGAGAGATCAGTTGTGCCATGATTGGCTTCGGCCTGGCCGGTTGCGACTGCCTCCGCGCCTAGTTTATTTAGCATCCATTTTGTCCTCAGCAATCGACAACGCTATCTGTATGCCATAGCATGTTTTGCCTAGCATGTGCATCTTAAACTGAAGTTAG
>JAUNZO010001175.1:0-34062 GCA_031894775.1 Chloris gayana | reverse complement strand
CACAATCCACGCAGACGCGGTGTGGTGGCGGGCGCGGAGGAGGCGGCGCAGCTTGCGCCGGTGTGTAGCAGGACGACGCGCAATTAGGCCGCAGGTGAGGTTGAAAACATGCGGCGTATGAAGGATGGCGGCGCGCGACGCAGGCAGGGGAGCAACAGCTGCTCGCGGATGCCAACGCAATGGGGAGAGCGGGACCGGTGCGCGGGGTGGAGCTGCTCCGGCGGCGTGTGTGGCCAGCGCACAGAGCAAAGGCGAGAGCGAGCAGCTTCAGCAGCGTGTGTGCCTGCGTGGCCGCCGCGCGGAGCGAGAGGCGGGAGCGAGCAGCTCCTGGCAGCGTGCTTGGCTAGTGTGCAGAGCGAGCTCCGACGACGTGCAGGACTACCGTGCAAGCCGAGCGATGGCAGCGGCAACGGCGAGCTGCTCCGGTGGCGGTGCGGGGCGAGCTGCTCTAGCAGCGTCGTGCGACGGTGGCGAGCGCCATAGCTGGACAAGCGGCGCATCCTGCAAGCTACACAAAAGATTTTGCCTCCCATCTGTTGGAGACAACACTTTTTATCTTCCTTTCTATGCACTGTTCACATTATGCAAACATCATTTTGCCTCTTAAATTTGCAATGTCTTGTTGAAGTCAGCCTTAGCAGGCATGGCATGGGCGTACTCTGTCCTCTTTCTCCCTACTAGTAGTTCTCCCTACTAGCAGCAGTATACTCCCTTCGTCTTATTAAAAGTGACACTATGATATTCTTGTCAATACTTTTTAACTTTGATTAACTTTGTAGAAAATATTAGTAATAATTATATCTCTAAATAAGTTTATTATAAAAATAGATTCAATAATCTATCTAATGATACTAATTATGTACAAAAATATTTATAATTTGTTATACATGTTTGGTCAAGATTAAAAATATTTAACTTTTCGAGAAGCGAGAACGATAATTTCAATGGGACAGAGGTAGTAGCTCCTAAACTGTTTTGTTTTTGGATAATCTACAACATCACTGACCAGTGTCCACTCCAGCACGCAAGTTGCAGTGTAAATTTAAGATATCCGTTCAGCATCTTTCGTTTGACCAGGGTGACACGAGCTGTCCGATTTGGTGATGCCAGCACGCTGAAAAACCCTGGTCCAAGCGGTCGCTATCAGCGAGATTGAGTGATCTTCTCTGCTTCATGTTTACGAAGGCAGAGCTAATGAACGTTCCGTAACCGCCCTGGTTACACCACTGTGCTTTTGCCGGCTGGCCGTTCAGTCAGTCGGTGCACGCGTATCACACTCTCTGCTCGAATTACGGAGGAATTTTCTTTGTATGATATTGTTAACACAATAACTGAAGGACTAATGGAGAAAACAGATGATGATGATTTCCGTTGCTTTAAGTTGGTTCACACGTGCGCTTTTCGTGGAAAATTTGTGAAAGTTTCGGTGCTAGTACATTCTAGGCCATTTGACACCTTTCTCAGTTTCTCCTTTTCGGCAAACAGTACTATATCTCAGCACATATTTCCTTCAATGCCGGAATATGAGACGGGCGATGTCGAGGACTATGGAGCATGGCTTTTTCCTTCCGCGTTGTGGTGGTGCGATCATATTAAGGGTGTGTTCATTTTCTGGGATCTAAATTTTATAGCTGTCACATCAAAAGAATCTTATTATTTAAGAGTACTAAATAAAGTTTAATTATAAAATAAATTACAGGTCTCTAGATTAATTCACGAGACGAATCTAATGATGTTAATTAAGTCATGATTAGAAGCTGGTTACTGTAGCATCACTTTAGCCAAACATAAATTAATTGAGTGCATTAGATTCATCTCGAAAATTAGCACCAATCTGTCAATAGGGTTTTGTCATTAAATTGATTGAAATATTCATAAATAGTAAGATGCTTCTTTGATGTGACAATGCTAAATTTTAGAGGGCAGAAAACGAGCACACCCTAAGCCAGAGGACACTAGCAGTGCATGTAGACGTCACTATTTTGTTGTTCTGTTCATAGCTAGTACTACCAGCTCTTCTAAGAAAAAAAATCATTCTTTTGTTATTGTTCTTTTGAACAGCTTCATGTCGTTACTGCCATTCGTTCATATCCTCGCACGCAAGTAGTTACTTTAAGGTGCCTTCAAGGTTTAAAAACCGAACTGGCCGGCCGGTTTTTGAACCAAAAACCGGTCCGTTTAACCGATAAAACCGACGGTTAACCGAACTGCTACAGTATTTAGCTTCGGTTTACCATGGTTAACCGGTCGAACCGCCTGACCGATCGGGACCGGTTTTCCGGTTAACCGGGATAATGTTATGTGAACCAGGGGTGCCTTCCATCATCTTTTGTTTGACCTCGTGACACAACACAATTAATTCGGCTCTGATTGGTTATGCCACGACAAAGCATGCGGAAGGACGTGCCAAAAACAATCCGTCAGGAAGGTTTTGATTATCCTTGTTTTAGGGGCGGAGCTAATCGTTTCGTTAACCCAGCGGTGGGTCACATCACTTGACTCACATCACTGTTTAGATCGCAGACGTGACACCCCGAGAATCAGAAAAAGCAGACGCTTGGCGGCTTCCTCTGTTTTCGAGGTGACCAATAGTCGAGTGTTTTCTGTTACTGTTCTTGTGGCTAACATAACTCAGAGAGCACATTTCATTACGGCTTCTTGGTTGCATTGCTTGAAAACTGCGGCCAGAAATTCTGGGGGCAAATGAAGAAGTATATAGGGCAAATGCGCGAACAAAAATAGGATTCTGTTTTTTTTTAAAGATGAATCACAGATTCGCATAACTGGCTGGCCTCTCGGTGATCAGATGTGGGCCGGCCCGTGTGAAGATTAGGTTCCAGCCTATTACTAGCCCATGTGAAGATTCCGCCTCTTCCTTTTCGGGCTGATAGTGGGCTGTCTCCACTCAAAATGCTGAGTTAGCTAAAAAAAAGATAATTACGAAAACCACTCCATAAGTCATTCTGAGTTTTGAGATTTCTACCTATAAGTTATTTTATTGCCAATACCCACCCACCCACTAGATTTGTTCTAAAAACCACCTGTATTCACACATGTTTAGTTGATACGACCCATTTTAACTTATTAAGAATGGTTGATGGTGTTTCTATTAATCTTATAATATTTTCCAAATATAATTTTTCCGTACTATAATAGAATCCAAAAAAATAAATAAATTAGATGTCAGTCGGTGTTCTTAGAATATGAGATCTGAAAAATTATTAATAAAAATAATATGATTATAAATCATTTAAAAAATAAAATTTATGAAAACAATCATTAAAAATTTTAAAAGTGTTAAACTTAGTTAACTTATATATTTATTTTGAATTTATATCAGCAAACAACACATGAAATTGATTAAGCATATGCATATTGGGGTGTTTTTTTGCAACAAAATCTAGTAGGTGGGTGTGGAATTTGCAACAAGAAGAGTTATGGGTGGGAATCTCTAACTCAAGATGACATGGTTTTTGCAATTAACCATAAAAACAAAAACTAATAGATTGAAAGTTCTCCATTCTTTTTTACTTGGGTGATGTAACAGGAAAAAAGTGGAGTAACTAAATTTAAACAAGCATTGACTAAAAGAAAATTAAACAAGTACCTTTATTTAATTATCCCACACTTTATGGTCCATGGGCTGTTTTCTAGTGTCTCAAACAGTCGCATAACCTACTCTGCGGCCCTACCTGGTCATGGGCCGGCCCACGAAAAAGGCCGAAGCCCTAGGAAAAGTGACGGCGTGTGGGTGGCTGAGCGTGAGCGGTGCGACACCTTGTCGCCGGGGACGGTTTAGTGTTGGCGGTGGATGGAGGAGAGGGAGGAGTGGAGCGACGATGGCGCGTGGTAGCGGGGTGTGTCGTCGGTGGTGATTACCGCCAGTGGGTTATAGGGCTCCTGGATTATCACCGTTGGGTTAGGGTTCTGAAGTTGTCGGTGACCGGTGAAATGTCTCGTCACGTGATGATCATCCCCTCCAGGTGCACGGCAGTTCCAAGCGCCTATGAAAGCCAGCATGAGCATGGTGTATATATAGGTCAATCAGTCGAGCGATGACACACATGGGAGTGATTATCCGTCTAGCAACGACCAGTAGTGGAAGGAATGCATGAAACTTATCATCGTTCATGGAAACACGACTTAATTAAGCATGATAATAGTCACACAACAGTACATGCATTTGTTAAAACGCCTCGGGCTAAATTAAATATACGGTGACGTGCCCCAAGATCGGGACGACAAGAAGGCTCTTTTGAAAACGACCGAGACTCTTTGTTGCACTTGTAGTTGTGGCCAACCAGTCCGAAGCGAGCTGCGATGAGGGCAAGCCGTAGGCTGGACTTGAGTTTGCCAGAGACCATGGTGTGCAAGGAGTCAGCTTTGGAGACAGATTGTGAAGAGCTAGTAAATATGTGGTCAATGCGGGACAGTGATTTCAGGCATTCTAGGGAGGATATACGAGCTGCGCGTTTGTTTTTAAGATTTTTCTTTTCAGTTTGTGAGTAGAGGATGCAATCTAGTAGCTCATGAGCTAGCAAAATCTATGTTTAGGACGTGTGTTTCGGGTGAGTGACATTGGGATTACCCGAGTTGTGTCGAGAGACACCATCCTTATGAGCAATGAAATCCTCCCTTGGTCAAAAAAAAAAAGAAAAAAAGAAAAAAGAGGGCAAGCCGTATGCAAACTGATGGGAGCATAGGCATGCGACAGGACGGGTGGCAGCCAAGCGTTGCGAGCGTCAGATGCTATGGCTGTCCACGTGGCAGAAATCTAAGGATGACAGCAAGTAGGCTCTGGAGTCTGGACTGGACCGGTGCAACGCAATGCCATGAGGAGTTTTCTTCCATGCCGAGGAAAAAATACGCTGAATAATTTTGATACTTGGTAAAAATATGCATATGTGGACGTGCCCCTTGCTAAGATTCCCTCAGCAGCCTGGATGGACGACCACGGTACTGACCGCAGTGGATTAATGAAATGTAAGAATATACCCTCTCCGTTTTTAAAATGTTGACGTGGTTGACTTTTTCAATTACGTTGATCATTCGTATAAGAACTATAACATATTTTATTATGATTTGTTTTATTATTAAAGTAAGTTAAACACGATTTATAGTTTGACATATTTAAAAAATATTTTAAATAAGACGAACGGTTAAATATAATAGAAAAGGTCAACGGCGTCAATAATTTAAAAATAGATTGAGAGTATGAGGTGTAAAAGTCGAGCTGGCATATATTATAGGGGAAAACATTGGATGAGGCTGCTAATAGTAGCAAGATCTCTGTCACAGCAGATCGCATATTATAATACATCGACAGGTTTTAAAATGTATATGAGGGAGGGAAGGAGAGACACACGTGGTGCCACGCGTTAATGTACTACCTCCATATATTATTGTTAATAATTACTGATTGCACGTTAGTGATAATATGTACTGTAAGGGTCCTCGATCCTCAAATGCTAGAACGACAATTTTTTACCTACTCAGACTAACATTATATTGTAGGGAAACACACATACTCGCTCCTTTTGTTTTAGTGACATAATATGACACAGATTCTATTTCAAAATAATGAATTAACTTTTTTGTCTAAACAAAGACAAGACTAAAACAGATCGAGTAGTAGATATATAAGAAATTGATTTTCATATCTTCTAAAATCAGATAATTTTATTGTCCGTGCGTAGACTTTTATTAAACTAGTAGATATTCTATTAAACTTGCCCTTGTTGATGCACGCGGGTAGGAGCAAGCCACGTGCCCGTCCACGTCCGTCACGGTGGCAGCAGGAAGTGAGCAGGCAGCGGGAGCACGCAAGCCGCATCCCAGCCCCCTTCACATTGACCTCGAAGCAGCCACAGGTGGGAACACGCAAAGCTTCTCTGCACGTTGACCATGGAGGAGGAGGCAGTGTGAGCACGAAAGCCGGCCGCACCCCAGCCTCCTATATATTGAGATGGGCTGCAAGCCCGTACTTCCACACACACATTCACCTTTGCCTCGCGTCCGCGGCAATCCATCACCACACCAACAACGACCACCTCGGTAGCTCACGCAGAAAGGGGAGAAATCAAATCAGGCATGTGGACGCCGCCGTTCCTGTACCCGGCGCCGGCGTCGTGGTACTTGTCGGCGGTGTCGGCGGCGACGCTGGTCGCGCTGGTCAACCTGGGCGTGTCGGAGCTCCGCGGCGACCACCTGGCCTACTCCAAGTTCTGGCACGTCATGTCCGGCGGCGGCCGCGCGCGGGCTCCGGCGCGCTCCTGCCGAGCCGGGTCGGCATGCTGCTGATCTACGCCCCGGCGCTCGTCGCCGCCGCCGCGTCGCTCGCCGTGCCTGACGTCACCGGCACCGCGCGCGCGCGGGTACTCAGCGCCGCGCTCGCCGTTCACTTCCTCAAACGGGTTCTCGAGGTAGTCAAATTAACCACTCTGTTTCTTTTCTTCAAAAAAAGAAGTCAAATTACTCTTTTTTTTCATTTCGTTTTTATCAGGCAGGTCTGAAATGTGTGTGCTCTTGTCTGTCTCTCAGGTACTCTTCGTCCACCGGTACAGCGGCCGCACGCCCTCGCCACGGCGGCCGTGATCTCGTCGAGCTACCTGTCCGGCACGGCGCACATGATCTACGCGCTGCACCTCAGCCGCGGCGCCCCGGACCCCGCCGTCGACCTGCTCTACCCCGGCGCCGCCGTCTTCGCCGTCGGCATCGCCGGCAACTTCTACCACCACCTCCTCCTCTCGAAGCTGCGATCCAGCGGCGGCGGCGGCGGCGGGGACAAGGGGTACAAGATCCCCAGCGGTGGCCTGTTCGAGTTCGTCACGTGCCCGCACTACCTCTTCGAGATCCTCGTGTTCCTTGGCTTCGCCATGATCTCGCAGACGGTCTTCGCCCTCGTCTTTGCCGCCGGCACCGCCGCGTACCTCGTCGGCCGGAGCTGCGCCACCAGGAGGTGGTACGACTCCAAGTTCGATGCGTTCCCGGCCAAGATCAAAGCGTTGGTGCCGTTTATCTTGTAGAGTTAGTCAAGTGCCCTCTTTCTCTCTCTATATATGCTTTCTTATGAATACAAGGTATTGATCTCGATTTGTTGAACATTTGGGGTTTGCAAATGAGACACATGAACTTTGCTTTGTACACTTCTGCTGTGGATTTTTAATAGGATAACATATAATCCGTTAATATATCGTAATCAACCTGTTTCTTCGTCCATAAAGATTATTATCTGATAACTCACCACCAGGAGGTGGTACTAGTCCAAGTTGGACGAGTTCAATGCGCGAAAATCAATAAAATGGGAATTAAGTGGGGATCTTCCCCGTTGACGTCCAAAAATAAAAAAAACATGTAGACCTGTTCAGTTGGTGAGATTTTTACTATTTTGTCTAGCTATCCGGTGGGCTTCGGAAAAATACTCATGTTTGGTGGGCTCACGAAACCACACATTGACTGGTAGAATGCCCATAGGCATAATTTTGAACGAAACAGCTCTCACGTTCTTCTTCTTCTTCTTCCTCCGAGCAGCAACCATGGCTGCTTTCGAGCTCTGAATCTCGTCGCTACCGCGAAACTTGCCTGTCTAAGCCGAAACCAAGCAATGGTGAGACCAGACCAAGCCACCTCCGCCTCTGCCTAGGCCGAAACCACGCGCGACGAGGTCGGAGCGCCATCGCCCGCCGAAGCCTGCTACCTCCACGCGCGGCGAGGCCGAGCCACCCACCTAAGCGAGGTCGTGTCCGCCGCAGCCACCATCACCCGTTCAGGCCGCCGCCTCCATTCCTGCCGCGCGTCGAGGCAGCCGCCTTCACGCGCGGCGAGGCTGAGCCACCTGCCCAAGCCGCGTATGCCGCCGGTCCTGTCACCCGCCCCCAGGCCGCCGCTACCAAACACGGCGAGGCTACCTCCGCGCTTGGGGCCTTTATGAGTTCTCGAGTGCGGTGGGCTGCCTCTCCCTTCCCTTTGTGAGTTCGAGCTCGGATCTGCAATAGTGGTGAGGCAGGATTGGGGACAAGAACAACTGCTGCTATGGGTGAGAAAGAAGAAGGATAATTTCGTCCAAAATTATGCCCGTGGGCACTTTATCGGTCAGTGTGTTGGTTTCGTGTGCATTTTATCGAAACCACATGAAACATGGGCATTTTACCGAAGCCCACGAGATAGCTGGGCAAAATAGCAAAAATCTCGTTGGGAGGGCATCTACCTTTTGATGTCGTCCACTTATCTCCATTTGTATTTAGGTTGTGTTTGGTTGGATGGACGAAGAGGGATGGCACATATCATCTAGGGATATCTATTATTTTATTGGTGTTTGGTTCAACAAAAAACGGAGGTAGAATCATCCGTCACATAAATATTTCTCGGATATGATGACTGAAGCTATCCATGGAGGGTGTCTTGGCACCGGAACATAAGCAAACCCTGTACAGTATACTAGTTTTTCTTTTCAGTTTTTCCCACACCTGTAAATAAATTGCAATTCTGTCCTGAATGAATGAACGTTCAAGTAGCTGCCACGATGAACCGTTAGAAAACATATAACTTTTTCTTTTTTTTTTTTTTAGGGGAACGAAGCCGGGAACAAGCGTGCGAGCGTTGATTGGTGAGAAATGAGCGTTGGTATGCTAAGGTTTTCCCTAGAAATGGGCTAAGTTCAGAGGAAAAAAGGTTACGAATGGGCCTAAGGAGTGGCATCTCTGGTAAAGGCCAGATCCGAAGCGAGCAGGCTCGGTGTTTGGGCTAGGACCGAGAAAGCCGAGTCTTTTTTCGGCGACGCGGGCTCTCAATCAGTATACTTGGGCTACAACCGCTTAGCCCGAATAGCAATAGCCTTTTGGGTCGTGATGACATGGCTCATTAATAAGCATGAGCGAGTCACACCGTAGATACGGCGGGGTGGTCATGCATCACCCAGTGACGGCTGCAGATTTTGAGAAAAGGAAAAGAAACCGCGCGCCGGGCTTGTGTTGCATGAGGAAGGTTGCGAAGCAACGGCCGGGAGGATCGGCTGGTTAATCAGCCAAGAACCCATGCTTTGTTCAAACAGGTTGGTGTGCGTGGCGCAGTGGCGGACCGGGAAGGGTGTCGTTGAAAGCGACGGGCGCTTATTTTTGCATGACCTACGTGATGCATGCATATGATAGCATCGGCATCGTGGGCATGGCGATGGATGCAGCCTTTCCTTTGCGTGACGCCGGCATGCAGTTAATGCAGAGCGCCGGAAGCAGGAAATGTGATGGCAGTGCAATGCGGGGTTCTCGCTTTCGCGGGCGGGGCAGGTTGCCTGGTCCGTTCCCGGAAGCGGAAGGGAACCCACGTCACGACACTGCGCTTTGCTCTCTCCCTTCTCTGGGTAGGGTAGTGGTGGTGGTGCCTGGCCGAGTAGTACAGTGGACAGCATCTGCATGGCCGCTCTCTCTCTCTCTCTTTTACCTCATCCCACCCGATCGGACCTCAGCACTGCCCAGAGGACGTCACTTTGACCGGATGGATGTGCTTTGGACGGACCTCACCATGCCATCCGTCATCGATTCCGCTCCCGTAGTATTACCGACCCCGTAACAGCCATGGATCAACCAACGCAGCCATCTCGAGTAATGCTGCTCACCATGCATACTGTTTTGTGGTTACAACTAGTAACTGCCTCCTGCGCTGGTTTTAACCTGTATTAGAGGCAATCGGTTGCAGCATTTGGATCGAGAGGGAATCCGCTTGGGCCTGCGTGTGATCAGATCAGATGAGATCACGCGCCTGCGGTCGGGGCAGGAAAAAGGAAGGGCCGGTTTAATTCCAAGGCTGAGCGCGCCCGGCACGCCCGCCCTTGTTTCTTTCTTTCTTTCTGCGCGCACACTAGTAGTACGGACCGCGATGCGCCGGTTTCCCTCTCTTTCTGTCCTCTCTCTATACTGCACATCTGCTTTCAACCCATTTTTCCTTGTGTTTTTCAGTTTCGAAGCGATCGATCGAGCGTTTTGAATTGTTGTTGCCAAACACTAGTGCTACTTTATGCGTCACAAGACCAAACGGCCACGGCAAAAAGGGTAGAGCAGTTTTAATCTTGTGTTTGTGCACAGTTAAATGTGCTTCGAAAGACATGTAATCGATCTGCACTGGTAGTAGTAATTAAAGAAACAACCAGCGCAGCGCGTCATCAAGAACCCGGGCCTTCCGGTCTTCTCACCGGAGAGGTTCGGGGAATAATCCCGTCCGGAACAGCCGCCGCCGGAGGGAGCCCAGCAACAGGGAGGAGGAGGAATACCAAGTGGGCAAACGGATTCTGTTTCCACTCCGAGGCCTATTGTGCGCGGTCAGTGGCCCTGAGATAAATGAGAAGCAGAGCACATGGAGACAAGTTAACCCAGGACATCCATGAAAGAACTGCAGGACGTACCGGCACACAGCAGCCGTGAATATCACAGGCGTAGCAACAAACGCGGTGTGCTTTGTCGTCCCTTCACGTGGATGCACACGCAGGAGCCCGGCGAGTCAGCCTTTTCGGAGAACTCAACCGGAGCATGCGGTCCGACGACCGGCAGGTGGCTCCGACGACCGGCGGCGTGGCGGAAAGGAGTCGCGCATCGCCGGAGAGCAGCAAGCCGTTTTCCGAGCCCACGCCCATTCGACTGCGGGTCAAGGCCGCCGTGCGGATTCAGCTAGTCCTCGTGTCGCTGGAGAGGATCGAGGAGGACGCCACCGGGGAGGAGAGGAAGCTCAACATCCCAATTCGTGCGCCGCCGGCAACGACCTAAGTGGCGGCCGTGGAACCGTGTCCGTCCTCCGGAGCCCGTGCCGTCTACGGTTACGGTTCATGCGGGCCATCCAGAACTCGGGCCTTCCGGTTCTTCTCACCGGAGAGGTTCGGGGAATAATCTCGTCAGGCCTAGCCACCGCCGGACGGAGCCCAGCAACAGGGAGGAGGAGGATTACCAAGTGGGCAAGCGGATTCTGTTTCCACCCCGAGGCCTATTGTGCGCGGCCGGTGGCCTTGAGATAAATGAGAAGCAGAGCACATGGAGACGAGTTAACCCAGGACATCCATGGAAAAACTGCAGGACGTAGCGGCACATAGCAGCCGTGAAGATCACAGGCGTAGCAACAAACGCGGTGTGCTTTGTCCTCCCTTCGCGTGGATGCACACGCGAAGCCTCGACGAGTCAGCCTTTCTCGGAGAACTCAACCGGAGCATGCGGTCCGACGACCGGCAGGTGGCTCCGGCGACCGGCGGCGTGGCGGAAAGGAGTCGCGCATCGCCGGAGAGCAGCAAGCCGTTTTCCGAGCCCGCGCCCATTCGACTGCGGGTCAAGGCCGCCGCGCGGATTCAGCTAGTCCACGTGTCGCTGGAGAGGATCGAGGAGGACGCCACCGGGGAGGAGAGGAAGTTCAGCATCCCGGTTCGTGCGCCGCAGACAACGACCCAAGTGGCGGCCGTGGAACCGTGTCCTCCGGAGCCCGTGCCGTCTATGGCTACGGTTCACGCGGGCCATCAAGAACCCGGGCCTTCCGGTTCTTCTCACCGGAGAGGTTCGGGGAATAATCCCGTCCGACCCAACCACCGTCGGAGGGAGGCCAGCAACAGGGAGGAGGAGGATTACCAAGTGGGCAAGCGGATTCTGTTTCCACACCGAGGCCTATTGTGCGCGGCTAGTGGCCCCGAGATAAATGGGAAGTAGAGCACATAGAGACGAGTTAACCCAGGACATCCATGGAAGAACTGCAGGACGTACCGGCACACAGCAGCCGTGAAGATCACAGGCGTAGCAACAAATGCGGTGTGCTTTGTCGTCCCTTCGCGTGGATGCGCACGTAGGAGCCCGGTGAGTCAGCCTTTCTCGGAGAACTCAACCGGAGCGTGCGGTCCGACGACCGGCAGGTGGCTCTGGCGGCCGGCGGCGTGGCGGAAAGGAGTCGTCGCGCATCGACGGAGAGCAGCAAGCCGTTTTCCGAACCTGCGCCCATTCGACTACGGGTCAAGGCCGCCGCGCGGCTTCAGCTTGTCCGCGTATCGCTGGAGAGGATCGAGGAGGACGCCACCGGGATGGAGAGGAAGTTCATCATCCTAGTTCGTGCGCCGCCGACAACGACCCAACCGGCGGCCGTGGAACCGTGTCCTCCGGAGCCCGTGCCGTCTATGGCTACGGTTCACGCGGGCCATCAAGAACCCGGGCTTCCGAGTCCTCTCACCGGAGAGGTTCGAGGAATAATCCCGTCCGACCCAGCCACCGCCGGAGGGAGCCCAGCAACAGGGAGGAGGAGGATTACCAAGTGGGCAAACGGATTCTGTTTCCACCTCGAGGCCTATTGTGTGCGGCCGGTGGCCCCGAGATAAATGGGAAGCAGAGCATATGGAGACGAGTTAATCCAGGACATCCATGGAAGAACTGCAGGACGTACCGGCACACAGTGGCCCCGAAGATCACAGGCGTAGCAACAAACGTGGTGTGCTTTGTCGTCCCTTCCCGTGGATGCACACGCAGGAGCCCGGCGAGTCAGCCTTTCTCGGAGGACTCAACCGGAGCATGCGGTCCGACGACCGGCAGGTGGCTCCGGCTGCCGGCGGCGTGGCGGAAAGGAGTCGCGCATCGTAGGAGAGCAGCAAGCCGTTTTCCGAACTCGCGCCCATTCGACCGTGGGTCAAGGCCGCCGCGCGGCTTCAGCTAGTCCGCGTGTCGCTGGAGAGGATCGAGGAGGACGCCACCGGGGAGGAGAGGAAGCTCAGCATCCCGGTTCGTGCGCCGTCGGCAACGACCCAAGTGGCGGCCGTGGAACCGTGTCCTCCGGAGCCCGTGCCGTCTACGGCTACGGTTCACGTGGGCCATCAAGAACCCGGGCCTTCCGATTCTTCTCACCGGAGAGGTTCGTGAAATAATCCCGTCCGGCCCAGCCACCGCCGGAGGGAGCCCAGCAACAGGGAGGAGGAGGATTACCAAGTGGGCAAGCGGATTCTGTTTCGACCCCGAGGCCTATTGTGCACGGCCGGTGGCCCCGAGATAAATGGGAAGCAGAGCACATGGAGACGAGTTAACCCAGGACACCCATGGAAGAACTGCAGGACGTACCGGCACACAGCAGCCGTGAAGATCACACACGTAGCAACAAACGCGGTGTGCTTTGCCGTCCCTTCGCGTGGATGCGCACGCAGGAGCCCGGCGAGTCATCCTTTCTCGGAGACCTCAACCGGAGCATGCGGTCCGACGATCGGCAGGTGGCTCCGGCGGCCGGCGGCGTGGCGGAAAGGAGTCGCTGCGCATCGTCGGAGAGCAGCAAGCCGTTTTCCGAACCGGTGCCCATTCGACCGTGGGTCAAGGCCGCCGTGCGGCTTCAGCTATTCCGCGTGTCGCTGGAGAGGATCGAGGAGGACGCCACCGGGGAGGAGAGGAAGCTCAGCATCCCGGTTCGTGCATCGCCGGCAACGACCCAAGTGGCGGCCGTGGAACCATGTCCTCCGGAGCCCGTGCCGTCTACGGCTACGGTTCACGCGAGCCATCAAGAACCCGGGCCTTCCGGTTCTTCTCACCGGAGAGGTTCGGGAAATAATCCCGTCCGGCCCAGCCACCGCCGGAGGGAGCCCAGCAACAGGGAGGAGGAGGATTACCAAGTGGGCAAGCGGATTCTGTTTCCACCCCGAGGCCTATTGTGCGCGGCCGGTGGCCCCGAGATAAATGGGAAGCAGAGCACATGGAGACGAGTTAACCTAGGACACCCATGGAAGAACTGCAGGATGTACCGGCACACAGCAGCCGTGAAGATCACGAGACGTAGCAACAAACGCGGTGTGCTTTGTCGTCCCTTCGCGTGGACGCGCACGCAGGAGCCCGGCGAGTCATCTTTTCTCGGAAACCTCAATCGGAGCATGCGGTCCGACGACCGGCAGGTGGCTCCGGCGGCCGACGGCGTGGCGGAAAGGAGTCGTTGCGCATCGTCGGAGAGCAGCAAGCCGTTTTCCGAACCCGCGCCCATTCGAGTGTGGGTCAAGGCCGCCGCGCGGCTTCAGCTAGTCTGCGTGTCGCTGGAGAGGATCGAGGAGGACGCCACCGGGGAGGAGAGGAAGCTCAGCATCCAGTTCGTGCGCCGCCGGCAACGACCCAAGTGACGGCCGTGGAACCGTGTCCTCCGGAGCCCGTGCCGTCTACAGCTACGTTTCACGCGGGGCATCAAGAGCCATGGCTTTCCGGTTCTTCTCACCGGAGAGGTTTGGGGAATAATCCCGTCCGGCCCAGTCACCGCCGGAGGGAGCCCAGCAACAGGGAGGAGGAGGATTACCAAGTGGGCAACCGAATTTTGTTTCCACCCCGAGGCCTATTGTGTGCGGCCAGTGGCCCTGAGATAAATGGGAAGCAGAGCACATATGGAGACGAGTTAATCCAGGACATCCATGAAAGAACTGCAGGACGTACCGGCACACAGCAGCCGTGAAGATCACACACGTAGCAACAAACGCGGTGTGCTTTGTAGTCCCTTCGCGTGGATGTACACGCAGGAGCCCGGCGAGTTAGCCTTTCTCGGAGAACTCAACCGGAGCATGCGGTCCGACGACCGGCAGGTGGCTCCGGCAGCTGCCGGCGTGGCGGAAAGGAGTCGCGCATCGCCGGAGAGCAGCAAGCCGTTTTCCGAGGCTGCGCGCGCCCGGCACGGCTTTGTTTCTTTGTTTCTTCCTTTCTGCGCGCGCAGACTAGTAGTGCGGCCCGCGATGCACTAGTTTTCCTCTCTTTCCGTCCTGCACACCTGCTTCGAACCTATTTTTCCTTGTGTTTTTCAATTTCGAAGCGATCGATCGAGCGTTTTGAATTGTTGTTGCCAAACACTAGTGCTACTTTATGCGTCACAAGACGAAACGGCCACGGCAAAACGGGAGTAGTAGGAGTTTTCACCTTGTGTTTGTGCACAGTTAAACGCGCTTGCAAAGACAAGATGTAATAATCGATCTGCACTGCTAGTACAATACCTGGCGGCCGGGTGATAAGAAACCAGTAATTGAAGGAAAACAGTGACAAGAGCCTCTGACCATGGAGCGAAATTCATTAAGTAGCAGTGAATTAGTACTAATAAGCAGCCTGTTGTTACTGAAACAAAGTTGTACTACTACTAGCTGGAGGCAGGCAGCACATTGCGCGACTACTGACAACAAGATCACCAGTCCCATCATCATCCCAAACATCCTATCTCCAGCGGTAACTTGAAAACCCAACACGTAAATGAAAGAGAGTAACAACTAGGAACACACGCCGGTCGATCCAGCAACCACAGGTCAATTCCCTATCTACACAGACGCCTCCACAGTCCACACCGATGCATGGACGGAAGGAAGAAGAAGACGCGGTCAGAGCCAGAGCGCGCCGGCCTGCTTGAGCAGCGGCACGAGCGTGCCGTTGATGTGGCACGCCATGACCTTCTCCACCCCGCCGAGCAGCCTGCCGCCGACGAACACCACGGGCACGGGCGGCTGCCCCGGGGGCAGCAGCCTGGCGAGCGCGGCGTGGATCTCGCGCCCGGAGGCCGACCCGTCGTCGAGCTCGTACACCGTGGGGCCCACGCCCAGGCCCAGCAGGAGGCGCTTCACCACGTGGCACATGCAGCACCCGCTCGCGCTGAACACCACCACCGCGTTGCCCCCCGCCATGCGCGCCACGCGCTCGTACACCGCCATCGACGAGGACGAGTCCGAGTCGGTCGACGCGTCCACGCCGGCGGCGGCGGCGGCGTTGTTGTCGGCGACCTCCATGCGCAGCATCTTCGGGTGCGTGGGTTTGGGGATTGGGGATTGGGAGGGCTGCTGTGGTGGGCTGATGAAGAAGCAGGCAAGGGATTGCGGAGTGCCGCGGGGGATGGGATGGAAGCGATGCCGGCGCGGCGCGTGGTTTTATAGGAGGGCGGACGGAAGAGGGGATTTGGAAATTTGGATCGGCGTGGGAAGATGTGGGACGCGTGGGGCCCACGAGTCAAAGCAAGCGACACGGATCGCTTTTTGCAGGTGGTCGAGAGGAGAGGCAGCGACCTCTCTCCGCGACCAACCGCCCGGCAACTCCCTGCTTCTCCATTCCCTTCCACTCTAGTCTAGCCTAGAGAGAGAGAGAGAGAGAGATGGGTGGAAAAGTAAGCAGGGATCGGAGGAGGTTAAAGTGCCTGTTGCAACGGCAGCAGTACTAGTAGCTTTTTTGCGTGGGCGAGGAACGTGCCAAAGGGAACCTGACGGGCGCATCACCTCCGGCGTTGGCATTTGTTGGGACCTGATGAGATGCTGCATGTACTACTGGTACGTACACAAACCAACCAGCCGTTTCTACTCCATGATGCGAGTAGAGGAGGCGGAGGCCACGTTATTAGTTTTTGCGCGGAATTAAGGGAAAGATTTTTCTTGTGTTTACTGGCGGCAGGACGAGTGCGCACCGCGTGATATGGGCGTACAACGCGTGACGACCTATATACAAGAACCGAACGAGAGCCGACACGTCGGCACGGCGCCGCAGCCCGACAGGCGGCCGACAGCGCGACGTCTCTCTCTCTCTCTCCGCCGCGGCATCCGTCAGCCGCCCGGCGGGCCCCACCACCAACCCCGATCACCAACGACGGGACCACCGCTCTCTCCTTTTCTTCTTGGCTGATGACGTCCAGCCGTTCAACGCGAATCCCGCAGGCATCGCATCATCCGCCATCACGCGTCTGCGGGTTATTAACCGTCGTCGCGGCACGATGATCGTCTCGAAACGGTTAGTATGCCGCATCACGAGATCTTGCTGTGCCTGAGCTACCTCCTCCTCCTCAGATCCGCTACCGAACCAACAACCGATGAACCCTTGAGATGACATGTATCTGCCGGGATCGGAGAACCAGGACCGGACGAAAAACATGAGAGACCAGCAACGGCATCATCGATGAGCGGGCGGGGACGATTCGCCCGAGGCGAAATGCCGTGTCTCTGCGCGGTCAAAAGCGGGAGAGGAGGAGAGAAGGCGTGATGCCCTCTCACAGTCACAGCACGCTGCCCGGCCTGCAATCCTTTTTCTTCCCCGGCGGTCCCGCTTGCCCTTGTTACCTTGTCCAGGCTGCCACCACGTCCCCCGTATAGCCTGCTTGCTCTGCTCTAGCTGCACTAGTACACTAACAATCAACATGATTTCATACTAATCAATTTTCTTTTTACACAAGTGAGCAGGAGAGTCCCCAACCTGTTTTTACAATTCATGTACAAACAGTGTATTTACAGAGCTCTTCAATAAGATTGGCGATATTTAGGACGCTTCACAGTACTGATAATAACTAGTAGCTGCTAGTTTTATTGCTTAATTATGATTATGGCAACATATTGTACTAGCAGTAGTACGTGTTTAGAAATTATTAATTAATAGTATATTATTATTACTGATATAAACAATAAATACGTGAGATTCTAGTACCTCCTCCAACCAAACAGAATTACAGCATCACTTTATTTATTTCGAATGCCTAATAAACCTTGCGGTCCGTATGGGACTGGATCCCTTCCACCGTTGATAAATTTATACATCTTCTTCTACGTGTGAGTTTTATGAAGCTCGTGTCATGCTACGTGTATATGATCGATCCACGTAGCAGCATACTATATGCATTAGTCGATCGGGCAACGTTTCACAATTTATTCAACATGTACAAAGTTATTGTTTGAGAATTACCAGTGTATCGTTAATAGTAATACACATGGCAACAACGTAATGGGCGCTACCCATGTGATTAGGGGTTGCCACGCCATCCTAATTCATGCGCACAGAACGTAAAGGTCATAAGCAAATGTGATAGAACCCACCACCCATGTCTTTAAGATGTGTCACCCTCGGTTACAACATAAGTAGCAATTGAGTAGTAGCATGTTAGACAAAAAGGGCATCAATATAGTCTTACAGATGTGGAATTTTAGCATTACAACTCTAACCCTAAACCCACAACATGAAAGGCAAAATACAATTTGCGGTAAAATAACAAAATGTTACTCAACATCAACAATCTACTACCCCCCCCCACACACGGACACACAACATGAAGGCAAAAAGAACCATATGCGCAATACAAATATTTTAAGAGCAATTTTCTATAATTAATTACCAAGCATTTAGTTGTGTCCAATTTATCATTCTTTTTATTCTTAATAGGTTAGTTTCAATGCAAGTGGAAAAAGACATACAATTATGCACTAATAACGAGGATTGATCGTTAATTTACAAATTGTTAGTTTAATGTAAATGTCTAAGATTTATCAGCCATATTTCTCATATTCTTTTGTTATGATGATCAAACACGATCTAAAATAGATGGTAATATCGACTAAAAACAAAGGAAGGTCAAACATGTGAACATCGATGATGATTAAATAGATATGCGGACGAATTGAGAGGTCAGCAGCAAACCAACAAATACATGAGATTATGTATGGAAACAAAGAGAAACCATTGGTTATATCCATCCTCGAGTCCATATCTTTCTATGGCTAATAGAATTCTGACTAGAGATAACTTGGAGAAGAGAAAGCACATAGAGGATAACACTTGCTTATTCTGCAAGGAAAAGGAGTCAGTCCACCACATTTTCTTCGGTTGTGTAGTGGCTAGTAGGATTTGGGAGGACTTAAGTAAGATTACTACTGTTAGAATAGGGGCAAACTATGAATCAGTGGCCAGTTTATGGCTGTCCAACAAGAAATTTAAAGTTGTTAACATTTTTAGTTCTACTGTTCTCTGGACTATTTGGAAACTATGGAACTCTATGTGCTTCCAGAATACAAACTGGAAAAATGCTCGTGTGGTATGGCAGAGGATGGTTGCAATGCTAAAGAACTGGATCTCTTTGCCCAACCAAATACATGGAGACATACTATGCTTGGATGGAGAAACTGGAAGAGTTGGCGAACCAACCAGAAAGGTTGATGAGTCCTGGGCAAGCTGTGACGAATGGAAAGTGAGGGGAGATTCATTGAAGAAGCTCAAGTGGATAAATTGTTGGAGGATGAGGATCTGGTGGATCAGCTGGAGATGAAGGCGACAAGAATCTCATTCGTGATGGTGTGCCCGAGAGATTAGATGAACCTTTCAGGTGATGAGTTGCACTCTCAGCTGTGCAAGACAAGAATCCAGTGAAGTGGGAAGGCCTAGTGTGGTTTAGTAATAGTGTTAAGGGTGCTCGATGAATGGTTGTGTTGAATTGTACACCAGTGTGGGTTCTCGAGCTGTAAACTGAAACTTGTGACATGTCCTGTTTGCAATGCAATATGGACGAGGTTTTTTCCTCATGGAACTCGAAAAAGTATTTACAAAGCTTTTCAAATAAGATTGCCAATATTTAGGACGCTACATAGTACTGATAATAACTAGCTGCTAGTTTTATTGCTTAATTATGATTATGGCAACATATTGTCCTAGCAGTATGTGTTTCCAAATTATTAATTAATAGTATATTATTATTACTGATATCAACTATAATACGTGAGATTCCAGTACCTCCTCCAACCAAACAGAATTACAGCATCACTTTATTTATTTCAAATGTCTAATAAACAGAATTACCTTGCAATTCGTATGCGATTGGATCCCTTCCACCGTTGATAAATTTATACATCTTCTTCTATGCGTTAGTTTTATGAAGTTGGTGTCATATGCTACGTGTATATGATCGATCCACGTAGCAGCATACTATATGCATTACTCGGGCAGCGTTTCACAATTTATTTATAGTTACTATTTGAGAATTACCAGTGTATTGTCAATAGTAATACACATGGCAACAAGTAATGGGCGCTACCCATGTGAGTAGGGGTTGCCACGCCATCCTAATTCATGCGCACACAATGTAAAGGTCGTAAGCAATGTGATAGAACCCACCATCCATGTCTTTAAGATGTGTCACCCTCGGTTACAACATAAGCAGCAATTGAGTAGCATGACAGACGTAAAAGGGCATCAATATAGTCTTACGGATATGGAATTTTAGCATTACAACTCTAACACTAAACCCACAACATGAAAGGCAAAATACAATTTGCAGTAAAATAACAAAACGTTACTCAACATCAACAATCTACTAACCCCCCCCCCACCCACACACACACATCCACACAACATGAAGGCAAAAAGAATCATATGTGCAATACAAATATTTCAAGAGCAATTTTCTATAATTAATTACTAAGAATTTAGTTGCGTCCAATTTATCATTCTTTTTATTCTTAATAGGTTAATTTAAATGCAAGTGGAAAAAGACATACAATTATGCACTAATAACGAGGATTGATCCTTAATTTACAAATTGTTAGTTTAATGTAAATGTCTAAGATTTATCAGCCATATTTCTCATATTCTTTTGTTATGATGATCAAACACGATCTAAAAGAGATGGTAATATCGACTAAAAACAAAAGAAGGTGAAACATGTGAACATCGATGATGATTAAATAGATATGCGGACGAATTGAGAGGTCAGCAGCAAACCAACAAATACATGAGGATATGTATGGAAACAAGAGAAACCATTGGTTATGATTTGTCCAATCTTAAAATTGATGGTTAAATGTTTTACCCTATGCACTCGTTGTAAATGTGTGATCTACCCCTGTACCCTAGACGCACCAACCCACAGTTCAACTATTTATAGGGATTTCAACAATGCTAATTTATTCATAACAAAAGCCGAAGTGAATAGGAGTACAATTATGAAAAAAAAGTCGGACCTTTAGGACTAGTAAATATAGTTAAGAAATCTGAATAACTTTTAGATCAACCTGATATTTCGATTCCCAGTAAAAAAATAGAATTAAAAAATACGGGACCAAAAATAAATCCACTCACTTGGTACAACCCAATGCAAAATCACCCTCCTCAACGGTGTATGATCACCACGTGGCAGCTAGAATGTTGCAACTACTAGTATATTGCATTCGCATTCTTTTCCCAGCCAACGTTCGTGTGGCCATGCAAGCAGAGGTCTAGTTCTACTAGTAGCTGGGGGCAGTGTTGCCTTCCTTTCGGCGGGCCGGAGCACGCGGCGGCGCGAGCGTCAGCTGCGAGAGCTGACCCTGACACACGACTCCATCGATCGATCGCGCGGAAGGTCACGGCCGGAGACAGTTCCCACCGGCGCCCATGCCAATGCCTGTTTTTTTTTTTACAGTAGTGCCTTTCCATGTCTTGACCCGTTCCGATCCGGTTGTGCGCGATTTCTTTTACCCGCCAGTCCTCCACATGCCGCATGCTGACTGCGACCGGCGGTCTTTAGTTGCATGCGCTTCGAGAACCGGATCACTACCGGAGCAGCGTGTGCTTGGTGGCTTCCCTTTGGCCTTGTTGCCACGCACCCTGATTCCCCGTGCACCAGCCCTAGCTTACCTATACCTACCCAACATCTACCCTACTACAGTACAGTACCCACTCACTTCAGCTTTGCCTAGAGCTCTAGAGGTGGATCGGAGCTACTCCTAGCTAGCCAGGTCAGGTGCCCATTATATAGGACGATCGATCCTCCACAGTCCACACAGCTGCAGTCCAAAACGAAGTCAACAAGCAATTCCTTCCAAAAGACAAGTAGAGTCAAACAGACAGGGAACACATGCCGTGTTACCGCGAACGTATGTTTGTGCATGAGGAACAGTGACATCGCACTGACGTACTACCTCGTTTGCGGTTCAAAGGCTGCCCCTGCGGAAATTCACCCAACAACAAACTCTATCGGAGGATTTCTCTGCACCATTTAATTAATCAAGGCAGACGCTATATGACAGTTATTGTACTAGTATTTTGGTCGATCGTAGTCACCTCTTTCTCTATCCCTTTCTCGTCTCTGACATATCACCCATTCCTTTATAGTGTTATTAGAAGATGTTTACTGTAGCATCACTGTAGCTAAACATAGATTAATTAGGATTATTAGATTCGTCTCGCAAATTAGAGGGAGGTCGCGACATAGGTTTTGTTATTAAATTAATAAAAGTACTACTAAATAGTAAGATTCTCTTTGATGTGACAGTATATAAATTTTAGAGGGTGGAAACGAACGGGGCCTATAGTGACCACCTCAGGTTTGCTTCTAGACAACGGGGTTCATCACCGGTCAGGTGTAGCAAAGGCTGCTTTTGCGCATGCATGCATGACCATGTGGCCACCACCACACCGGCAGGACACAAGACCCGCCACTTTTGCGTTGTTGCGCCGACGACCGACTGGCACAGTGTATATACTACCCCACGATCGATCCACGGAGACGATGAAGAACCAACAAAAAAGTTACCGTTTCATATCTAGTAAACCATGTCGCCACTGCGAGTTGCAAAAGATGGAGTAGCTAGCAACGGTGCCCGTACGGCCGTCGTCAATGGCCGGTCGGAAGGTCGGTCCACTGGAACGGCCCAAGAAAAGTCGCTTTGCTTGCTTACTCGCTCTGATGGTTAATGTGCGCATGCATGCCGCCGGGCACGATGTCGTGTCGATCGTGGGGTTTATTGATTTCGCGGATCATTTGGCAAAAGCTACCGCGCCTGCTCATGTGAAGCGATGGGTTACTGTTAAGATAAGTACTACCGCGATCGTGCACACAAGTGGATGGCGTACTACGTCATGCACGGTGACTCGTTCGTTGCCGTGTCCACTGATTTTTGCTCTGCTTCTATTTTACGAAAGATTATTTCTTGCTGCTTACTAGTCAATCATGCACGGGTTAGTAGTAACTGGAGCAGGGATACACCCACAAAATTGTTTTACTTCAATTCTACACACTGCTTATGTTCCAAAACATGAACTGAAGTACAAAAATATTGAATTCTAACAAATTCATGAAATTCTATTGAATTTGACGAATTTGTCAGAATTAGATATTTTCGTACTTCAATTTATGATTTGACAACATATCTACAACTAGCCTGACATGTTTAATAGTATAATCAATAGTTCAATTTAATCATAATTAATAAAAAAATAAGATGGGCACATGCCCCTATGCCCACAAAAGTCATTGTCCTAGACTTGGCGGCGTTCGGCTTTATTCGTGTTGTATTCGAAATAAAACTTGTGATGTCTCTCTCGCTTGGAGGCGCTAGGTGTTAAGTCGTGTCGTATTTGTACATGGAAGATGGTACTCGGGTGAAGGTGAATTGCCACGAAAGCTTACTTATTAAGCTGTAGTTTCATTAGGATTTTTTTTCCGTAAAGGCAAGCTTGATAATTTAGGAACATGATTGGAGTATTGTTGATTAACTTTATAATTTTATAATGGCATTAGTGTTAGATCCAATGACTACTATTCATCTAGCATTTGATTCAACGGTCAGATGTTTTGCTTTTTTTTGTAAGAATTTAGAGGGTGTTTCCTCCGATTAATCTAGAGGTCTCAAAAGGAATCTCCAATTAATATACATGAGATACCTGACTGCCAACTAATCCGTTGTTTGTCGTGTACTGATGTACTAGCAAAGAATATAAGGGTTATGTATACGCAAGTATCTGTACTTACTATGTATATGTTTCATTCAGATTGATGAATTACCAAGTTAAGAGGGTCATAGAAAAATGTGCACAAATCATTGTACGTGGAAAATTAAATGGTGTAAAGGCTATTCTCTTATGCTGTTTAACTTTACAGTACACCCACATTCGAGAGTTCAATACAAGTAACTTGTGTACGTATGCAGTATCAAAGTTGTGGTAACTCCTTTATGAAACTAGTATATGCAGCCCGATAATCCAGAGCCTGCATGGCGTATTATAATATTTCCTCCCTCTCAACAAGATAGGTTATTTTATAGAGTTATTCATCATCAACTCTGGAAACGAACTTATTCCGGACAAAGCTAACAAGCCGTTACTGACAAAGCAATCCTGTTGCTGGGACGTAGAGGCTGTTGATTAAAGTTGGTTACCATAATAATGCGGACGTCTCGTCGTTTGGAAGCACGTACGTACTGCATGCATGGAATGGAAGAATCAATTGCAGGGAACACGATGCATGGGCGCATGAGTAATGTCCCCTTAGAGATTAGATTAAACAAGTTAATTTGTTTGGGGACAGGATTAGGACGGACACAATCAGATGCTGCTGCCTTCTTTTGGTCGCGCGATCTTGAGGCAAACATGATGCCCCTTTCGCCGCGCCCCAGATGTGTAGAACATGCTAAAGCTAAGCTTGTTGCCGGATCAGCTGCTGCCACCCATAGATATCTATGGGCCTGTTCGTTTCCACAGAGGGGTCAAATCAAAGAGAATTTTATCATTTTGGAGTACTAAATAAAGTCTAATCTCGAAACTAATTGCAGACCCCCAATCTAATTCACGAGACGAATCCAACGAGGGTAATTATGGTGTTATTAGAAGATGTTTACTGTAGCATCACTGTAGCAAAACATAGATTAATTAGGATCATTAGATTCGTCTCGCAAATTAGAGGGGGTCGCGACATAGGTTTTGTTATTAAATTAATAAAAGTACTACTAAATAGTAAGATTCTCTTTGATGTGACAAGTATATAAATTTTAGAGGGTGGAAACGAACGGGGCCTATATCTAGCCTATATGAATAATCTAGTATGATGATGTGACGCATCCTTCCATCTTTTTGGGGGCAATATACTGTGCTGCTAAAGTTGTTTTTTGTTGGGTTTTGTGACCTGACCATCCCATGCATGCTTGTGTGTTCCCTTCAATTCGGCACTCTCATCATCAAACAATAATCTTTGCTAGTGCTAGGCATGCATGACGGTGCAAGAGAGCTGCCGGCAAAAATTTCTGGAATTTAGGAATGAGTGGTAAATTAATTTTCACATTTCACTATTATCTTATATGAATCGAACTTGTCTACAATTGATGGCGTAGTTTTTTTTCATTGGCTTAGTGCAGTTAACTGAAGAAATACTGTTCATGGAGCCTTATATGGAGGTACGTAATAGCATCATGCACGCCTGTACGTACGTGTCCGCTGGTTGGGCTGCATGCGCGCAGGCTTTCGAGCAGACGACCCTCAGCTAGATTTGGTCAAAGCTGTATGTAGGCTACACTGGACTAGATGCAGATGCAGCATGCAGGCACGGGAGTCGATCTACGTGCACGCGCACTGGCTCGCTACTTTCACCTGCGTGCGTGGGTGCTTTTACCTGTCTTTTTGCAGTCACTTTTCTTTGCCTGTCTTGTTGATAGCGTTTGTTTCCTGTCTAGATTTTTATTGATTTTTTTATGCCAGTTAATTTCAGAATGGTGACACCGATTATTCATAGATACGAGTCAAGTGATAGTTTGTTTTAACGTGTCAAGATATTTCTTTGGCTAAATAAAGCCCTTTTTATTTGTCGTTGGAATTCAAAGAAAGAAAGTAAAGAAAATGGGTAATTAGAAACTTGACCAACCGGGCTGGGCCAAGGCATTAATACCTCAATTTGGGCCACAAGGTCGATAAAGGCCCACTCTGCGTTCGCCTGGGCGTCTGGTTAAGAGCGCGCACACGAACAGGCAAAGGTTCAGAAGGACGAGAGAACCATTGCGCTAGACAGCGATATACGCTCCAAATGACGCTGTGCAAGGTGGCCGAGGTGCAAGTCTCCCTAATGCACGACGTCTTGGACACAAAAGCTGAGTCACAGCATGGTGTCATCCGTGTAGCTTCGTCACTGGGCACTGCAGTAGCATTAATATCAGTATTGTTGTTTTCTCTACTATCAGGTCATAGTAATAGTCCTCAAAATGACGGTTGCAACAAAGTAGATGTAGTAGTCACTTACCTGCTGTTAGCCGGTGCTAGTGTTCTAGAGGCTAGGTCTCTGCTGATGTTTAGCTTGTCGAGTATCACTTGGTTCCGAAGCGAGGGTGAAAGAGAAAGTTAGCAGGGCAGGCTTGCGAGGGTACTTCAATGTCTCCGCCGGCTCGTCGGTGCAGCAGATCGGAGAATAAGGCACAACTAGTCCCGCTCCATGGGGCAACACAACTTGCTTCAGGTGTGCGCTCGGGGTAAAGTGAGCTAGAGCAGCAAGATAGCGAGACGGCTGGGAGTGGAGGACTGGTGGAACACGATAGCTTGCTCGTGGTCCGTCCCCGTCTCACCGCTCATCGAGCACCTGTTGATGAACCTTGTGGTGCAGAGCCGTGGCATCTCGAAAAGGAGCCCCGACCACATTGTAAATTCACGGGGTCGGGCTGTGCTCAAGAGGAAGAGCCAGCAGGTGTACGATGAATTGGACTGGAATATTGACCCGGACCAGTTGAGCCTGGAGGACACCATCCTCGTGTGGCATATTGCCACCGACCTCTATCTACGGTGGTACAAAGCAAAGATGCCCTCATCCAGCTGCCGGGAGGAGGATGATCTTGCCAAGGCCGTCGAGACCCTCTCCAATTACATGCTTTTCCTTCTTGTCGGGCGTCCACACATGCTGCCTCCCTCGGTGAGACGTAATGACTACGTCGAGTTGTGCTCCCATCTGACTTCCTTGAAGTACAGCTCAGCCAAGAATCTGGCAGATATACTACAACGCTACGGGGATGCATTGGACAACCCTGGATCTGCGTTTGTATTGCCTTACGAGACTACAGACAAAGGTGTTGTGCGTCATTTTCCATGGCACAGAGGACCTCAGCTTGCCACAAAACTCATTGGCAGGGAGTTAAAGGACTCACCGTCTGGTGAGACACTGGGGCTGGTCGGCGAGGTTTGGGTGGAGATGTTGTGCTATGTGGGCTGTAGATGCAGTGCATATTCTCATGCCAAGCAGCTCAGCGACGGTGGTGAGCTCGTCCCAATCGCTGCCTATCTAATTGAATACCTCAAGAGAGACCTCCTCAAAGCCACTAGTGGTACTTCACCCGATAGTCACGTCTGAGCAGGCCAGCTGCAGGATTGAGATAATTCCTGGTGAAGCCCGTGAGGCCCCAAGCGACTGCGAGGCAACACGCCAAAGGATAAGCTAGTAGTAGGGGAAGCTAGTCGAGTAGGATAAGCTAGAGCAAGCAATAGAAATAGGGGTTTGCTTGATTTGGATAGGTCCGGAAAGGAGAGGGGGGTGGGGGGGGGGGGGGATGTGCCATGTTGGAAAAGAGAGATATAGCTTGTTTTGTTAAAGAATGTTGGTAGCTACTAGTACCCGCTAGTAGAAGAGGAAACAAGAATAGCAACGCTACTGCGGTGGTCACGGGTGTAACTACACATGGATGCCGCCACATTGCGACTCAGCTTTTGTGTACAAGGCGTCATGCATTAGCTCTCCCTAATGCATGACGCCTTGTACACAATCTCCCATTATCATCAGGTTTGTTCTTTTCCATAGCTAGCTAATAATTAAGAGATTTGCTAGTCTGCTGTTGAGTAGAAATTTGTTTTTCCTCCACTCAGATTTCGTGTCCAGTGGATCAAGATTGGACGGTTCTAACTTCATCTTCAACCTCCGGTCATTGGGAGGAACTGGTCATTGGGAGGAACTCCGGCGGCGACGGCGGCGAGCTCTCGCGGCGGAGCACGGGTGGTGCTCCTTGATTAGAGCACGTAATCAGAAAGTGCTCCACGCGCTGCAGTGCGGTGCTCCTCAATCACTTAACGGATCCTAAAAGCTGTTTACTCCAATGGCATGCGGTAATTTAAAGGACTGAATGAACGATGACTTCCTCCTAGCAGTACAGTTATACTGTCCAAAAATTAACTCCCATTAATGATATCAAGTGATCGATCCAGTCACGCACTAGCCGATGCTACAGCTCTGCTGCCGATGGAATAGGGGATTATGTCTTCTCAGCATCAGCAACCTATTGTTTTCGTACTTTGAATAGTTCAGCATGATTGCCGACAAATGAGTTGAAAGTTGGAATCACGCTCATGTCATAGTCGGGGTTCCCTCAGGTGCAAATTACCCGTACTGAAGAAAATACTACTTTGTGGCAGCGAAACCACGCAAGGTATGCTCTGGAAAATGCTCACTTAACTAGTCATCAAGAGGCCCAACAACTAGCACCCCATGCTTGATCGTGGCTTCTTCTCCCATGGCGGCGAATAATTTTGAGGCATATTTCTCTCCTCATTTTTAATTTGCTAGTTTCTGTATCAGCAAGGTTTGCGTTTCGGTATCGAGATGCCACAGCTCTGCACCACAAGGTTCACCACCAGCTGCTCGATGAGCGGCGAGACGGGGACAGACCACAAGCAACCTAACGTGTTCCACCAGTCCTCCACTCTCAGCCGTCTCGCCACCTTGCTGCTCCGACTAGCTTTGCTCCGAATGCACACCTGAAGCAAGTTGTCTTGCCCCTTGTAGCGGGACCAGCTGTACATTATTCTCTGATGTGCTGCACGGAAGAACCGGCGGAAAGATGCAGTAGCACCCCCAAGCAAGCCCGTTTTTATCTTCATCTTTCTCCTCCTTGTTTTCTGTGCACATACTTTTCCACCTCTTCTTTATTCCCGTGGCCATAGGTAAAATGACATCTATTTCTGAACAGAGATAGTAAATCATTATATGTGACTACAAAGTTTGATTGGCATCCCATGCATTTTTTTTTAAAAATAAAAGGTGGAGCACAAAACAATCTCATGATTTCTCGGTAAGTCATCTAAAGTCTTCCTCACTCGGAAGAACGACCGTTCAAGAGTTGAAGTATCCGATACTTTGCCTATCCCTCAAGCAAATGGATTACTTTACGCTCTAAGGAGCACTTTACTTACCACGCTCATTGCCAGATAAAGCACCTGACGTTGTTTCTCGATCAGCTGCTAGTAGGAAACAATGTTTTTTTATTCAGTTCAGATGGGTTTTGCAGTCCACACACAAAGGCGGTTCTAATTAAGAGGACATCCAACAATTCACAATCCATACATTCTAAATCCATATTTAGATAATATATTATAAATGACACCTCCAATTCCTAATATCTACTCATTAAATTTCCAAACTCTGCAAAATACTCATTTTGGTTGCTACATTTTGGCTAATGTTTAGCAACTCCCAATATCGAAATTTTGTTATAAAATACTGCTAGGACCCACAAAACAAGTTGATATAGATAGATTTAGTACTATTTAGCAACCACATATTATAAATTATTGGAGAATGTAATTATTTTTGCTCCCTATATTTTCTTATAAACTCCACAACCCAATTTATTTAGGAGTATATTTTTACATAACTATTATAAACATCTTGGTGAATTGTTCATAGTCTGTCAACGGCTGGAGCGGAGTTTGCTAGCATCATGTGAGGAGAGAACTGGCCTGGCCCATTACATAATTCTCCCTTCCCCAGTAGATTGGCCAAATGTGACTGTTGGAATGAAGGAAGCCTTCGTTCCGTGGGTGTTGTTACCAGTGACCGCACTGCAGATTCCACCCTTCTTCTTTCGAATTGGGTAGTCATCGTGATTAGCAGCTGAGACGCAACGTCAGCTGTATTCTTTGGCCATTAGGGTGATGTATAGGATGCTCCTTAATTAGCATGTAACGAATTTCATTTTATTCACTACGGGAAATTTCTTGTTTGCTGAGTGATCTCTTCTTTGCCGTGTGTATTTATTACGAAAAATCTCGGCAAAAAAAAACTTTGCTGAGTGCCAAGAAAAAAGCTCATCAAAGATGAGTGTTTGCCGAGTGTTTTTTTATGGCACTGGATAAAGCACTCTTTGTCGAGTGTATTTATTTACCATGAGAGTTTACAAATTGTCTTTTCTGACACTCGAAACTTTTTATACTCTACACATACCTTACTCCAGGTTAAAATTTGATATATTTTTGTATTTCTTTGCTATAATTATTTAATTAATTACATTTCAAACAATTTTTTAATCAGTTCAAATTTGAACACAAGTGATTCAGTAATAGAATACAATGAGTATGAAAATCATATTCATGTTATTTAGCCTAAGTTTGAGGCCTTACCCATAAAATGAAAAGAATTTTCACAAGGAATATGACCACAAACGTGTGTCCGAATGATTTTTAAACTCTAAATATAAAGTCCGAAAATCATGAATTTTCCTTCCCAGGATCAGCAAACTCCCATTGTCGGACTATGAATAGTCCACCTGAGTAATTAGACAGGCAACTTAATTAATCCAGTGCGATGTAGATGTACGGAGGGAAAGTACTTTGCACCAGCGATACAAAACGTCTGATATTTTACCTGGCCATTAATGGTGATAGGCTGTTCATCAAGTAGCACATAACGAATTCCATTTGCTTGGGGGCTATGCAGAGTATCAGATACCTTAACACAGAACGACGGTTTGTTCGTTCCTAGTACATCCTAGTGAGGAAACAGCTTAGATATAAATTACCGAGGAATGAGAATTCCTGTGCTCCACGTTTTATTTGTTTATAGGAAATTATGTGCGCAGGATATATAGCATAACCCAAGGAGAGGAAAGATCAATTCTATCAAGAAAGAAAAGAATGTTCCACAGAAAAAAAATGAAAGGAAAACCTTCCGGTTGGCAGGTGGCGTCGACAAGGCGACAAATTAGTTTTTCCCTCCAGGTCACGTCTTATATGTATACATTTCACCTGTCGTTTGTTGCCCCAACATATACATCAAGTTCATTCCTGACCCGATCACCACACATAGGTCATACTACCTCTCCCCGTCTCTGTCCCCAAATTACTTGTCATTGCAGTCGCCAAAGTCCATCGCTTTATTCTCCGGTTCGTCACTATATTGCACAATGTAAGTATCTTTTACTTATATCAATCTCCTGCACGCTTACATAATTTGGAATTAGTATTTTTTAGATAATAGAAACATTGTGTTAATCCTAGCTAGCCTTGACTTTGAAGAAAGCTGCAATCAAATGGTCTTGACTATCAATAGAGTTACAACTAAATACAATTGCTAAGTATCTGACATCATCATATACATGCATAATTGGCACACATCATACAAAATTTGGAACTAGTGTCTGAGGAACGGCTACTACTTTGGAATTGGGATGTCCACCTACCCCATTTGCAAGTTCAAGGAAATTTTAGTTTTCCACCTCTACAACTTATGTTCATTGGTGTGTAATTTCAGATAGAAGAGAACTCACTCGCGATGGCAGGAACGGCGAAAGTGGTGCATGCATGGAAAGAATGGGGCATCCAAGCGCTGGTGCTGCTGAGCTTCACACTCCAGGTCACACTCCTCGTCTTGGCAGAATTCCGCCGGCGCGTGGACTCTGGAGTGTTAAGAGTTTTAGTCTGGTCAGCGTACCAGCTGGCTGACTCGGTAGCCATATTCGCCCTCGGGCACATGGCCGTGACAGGCAGGTCGCCGCAGCATGAGCTGGTGGCGTTCTGGGCCCCGTTCTTGCTGATGCACTTGGGTGGGCAGGACAACATCACGGCCTATGCCATCGAGGACAATAAGTTGTGGCTCCGCCATCTGCAGACGCTCATGGTGCAGGTGGCTGCAGCTGCTTATGTCCTTTACACGTCTTGTATTTTTAGCAGCAGCCACTCCTTGTTGCTCCAGGTGTCCTCCATCCTCATGTTTGTTGTTGGTGCTGTCAAGTATGGGGAGAGGGTGTGGGCGCTCCGATGCGCCAATATGATCCTGTTTATGCGCCAATATGTTGATGCCTGTCTTGCCGATCATTGACGACTACGTCGAGACGTGTTATAATCTGAGTCTCTTGGAGTATAATACAACCGAGGATCTGGCAGATATACTATTGGCCTATGGGGACGCAATGGACAACCCTGAATCCACGTTTCAATTATATGGCCACATTACTACATCCATGCCTATGCCTAGACGTGATCATGTACTAAAACAAGGATCTCATCTTGGTGCAAAGCTCATTGCCGAGCAGTCACATGACTCGCCGTCCCCTGATATGTTGGAGCTGATTGGTGAGGTTTGGGCAGAGATCTTGTGCTACGTGGGCAATAGATGCAGCGCATATTCTCATGCCAAGCAGCTCAGCAACGGCGGTGAGCTCATCACAGTTGCTGCCTTTCTAATTCAATACCTCAAAATACCCCTCCTCAAACCCAGTACTAGTACTTCACTTGATAGTGATGTCTGAGCGGGCCAGCCACATGATTGGGATAATTTCTGAAGAGTCTTCAACAGGATTGATGCTTGTATATTTGTACACTTGTATTTAAATATTCTTTTGAAAATATTTCTTCTGTGGAAGCATTGTGTGTGTTTATTCACTGGTAACTAGTCCATCAACTTAACAAAAGGCACCACATCGTCAACTCATAGGGTCGAGCGGTGATCAAGAAGAAGAGCCAGCAGTTGCACCACTGCCTGCATTGGATCATCCGCCTGGACAAATGGCCTCCAACAGGTGCGGGCAGGATGATAGCTGACAATAATATTATAATGATGGCAATGTGCTGCAGCTAGGAACCATGTTTTTTTAGTGTGTCTGGTTTAAATTCAATCTTTGCAGTGTACTTAACCAAACCATATTTTTTAGAGTGTGCCGCAACAGTTTTTTCCCAAAAAACTTAGTACTAGTACTACGACAACATTCATAAATTTAGACTGCATGAAAATGGACGATGACTATCCCCACCCCGAACACTTGCTGGACTGCTCGTGCAGTTAAACCCTGCATGCTTTTGCTCAATTCATCCGGGACAATTGGTTATTTCTCCCACCTGGCCCTTTACGTTACAGCTCTCCTTGTACTGTTGTCCTTGCATGATGGTACACTTCTGGTGCCGATAGGTTAGGAGAATTTCCCTTCTCACTTCTGGGGATCAACAAAACTCCTGTTGTTTTTTTTTTTTTTGCAAAACAGGGCCACCCCTGGAATTTCATTACTTTGAGTAACGAAATTACAACGTCAGTTTTAACTACTACTAGAACAGTTCCACGACTGCTGATCTCAGAGACAAAGAACCTACTCAACCAACAGAGTTCGAATTCCTATTACATCACATGAATCCGCACCACAAAAGTGCCCCGTTGGCTCACACTTTGCATTACAGCATCTTCCTTGTTCCTCAGTTTGCTGGAACGGTCGTCATCTGCCCCTGGTTGTTCCTTCCTTCACCGCTTCTGGTTGGATGTACTGCCACCGCGTTCTGTTGCAGAACGCTAGCTCCTTCCTCCAGTGTCTTCTTGTCCGCCTCCTTCTGAAGCCCTGCCCAATATTTAAGAAAGGCGCATGCAAAGCATACGATTTCAGTTGGTGATCTAATGCTCTTTCCCTCAAAACACTTCCTATTTCGGAGCTTCCATGTTGCCCAGCAAATAGCTGCTGTTGTCGGACTATGAATAATTCATCTTTGTGATTAGACCGCCGGATTAATTGTTCCAGTGTGATTTACACGTATCAAAGAAAATACTCCCTCCGTTCCAAAATTATTGTCTTATGATCACTCGTCTTATTCAAAATATTTCTTCAAATATAAAAAATTATAGATCATATTTCAAGTCTCTTTAGTGGTAAAACACATTCCAACAAAATTATGATATTTTTAAAAACTTTTGAATAAGATGAATGGTAAAACATAATGAAAAAGTAACAATGACAATATTTTGGAATGGAGTAGTACTTTGCATCAGTGATACACAACGTCTACTATTTTATCTGGCAATTAATTAGGCCAATAGGCTGTTCATCAGCACGTAAAGAATTCCATTTGCTTGGGGGCTAAGCAGAGTATCAGATACCTTAACAGGGAGCGGTGGTTGTTCCTAAGGAGAAACATTTTGGATAAATTACTGTTTGCTGTGTATAGATTCCTTTCCAAACATAGTGAAGTGACAGGAAAGAGAGTTCCCGTGCTCCACTTTTTATTTGTTTTTAGGAAAAGTGCACAGAATGTTCGTTCAGTTTCTGGATTAGGTATAGCATAACGTAAAGAGAAGAAAGATCGATTCCGGGTTAGCAGGTAGTATGTACAAAGGTGACAAATTAATTCTGTCCCTCCACCTGTGTATATACGATGTCACCCTGCGCATCTAGGGGAACAGCTCACGACCGTCGTCGTGGGCAGTGGTTGTCGAGTTGCAGTAGTCAAAGACCACAGCGTCCTACTCTTTGTGAGCTGTTTGTTGCTGGAATTAATTGGCTCCAAAGATTAGCAATATTATTATTCATTTAAAAAGCTCGGTTACCTCCAGGTGTTGATAGTTTGATTTTAAATCAGTATTTTC
>JAUNZO010001174.1:0-19871 GCA_031894775.1 Chloris gayana | reverse complement strand
GGCTGTGTTTGGATTGAAGGAAAATCCTAGGAATTATGGAGGAAAGTGTTCCTCTGGAAAGGAAAGAGATTTGGGTGTTTGGAACAAAGGAAAAAAGTGTTCCTTTCCATAGGAAAGGGAGGAGACGACGTGCTTTTCGTAGGAAATAAAAACTCCAGTCCGACCTTAGGAAACAATCGCTCGCTTCGCTCGGCCCCTCCCTCCTGTTCTCTCCCATTGCTTTCTCCTCCCTGCCATGGCTGAAGAAACCTAGAAAAATTGGTGCCAATCACGAAAGATGGGGAACCCGCAGCAACGAAGGTCCACTGCTCCGCGAATTCCAACTCCTCCTCCTCCCGTTCCCTCTCTCCATCTTTCTCACCCTTTTCCTCATCCACCAACGTTGGATCTTGGTGGGCAATCAGGAGGAGATGAAGAGATTACACCAGATTCAGGTATTTCTCTTTATTAGATCCAAGTTTTGTACCCCTTTGATCTTCATACACTCCAATATTGCAGTCTAGATATTCTTGTGTATTTCGATATTCTAGTCAAGATTTGAGTGATAGCCTGATAAGTGCAGATAAATATTTGTGCCAGTTCATTTACGTTCTTGGTTTTTTAGTTAATCAAATTCCTTAGTGCGCACTCATATATCAACAGGCTATGTGATATGGATTTGATTTTCTCACATTATCATCTATTTAGGCATTAAAAAGAATGCTGGAAGGGCGAACTGGAATCATCAGAGGATGGTCCATCTTATTGGACTATTAAAAGAGTATGATGTTCCTAGATATCGGACCAACAATGCATGGAGCAAGGAGGCCTGGAATGGTATTGCAGCTAAATTTAATCTAAAATTTTCAACCACATTCACCGTTTTGCAAGTGAAACAAAAAGGACATATGTAGTTGCATGTGAGTTGTGTAATTGCATTGAGCACTGCTCCAAAGTGACGGCTAATTGTTTCTCCACTGTGTTGAAATATATCTTGCAATGTTCGGTTGCTTGTATTCTTTGATACTGCATAAAGAAATATACCCAGTTGCTCTTCCACAGCGACATACCTCGAATCAACAAGACCACTTTCACGTAATCTTTGAGCTAGAGCTTGAAAAATCTCTCTTTCCATATGAAACCTTGTTTTGCAGACAACCTCATATCCTGTGAGAGCTTCATGGATAAATGTAGCCCCATTTCTATCAGATGTGTGTATTGGTTGTCTATGGGTTGGCTGAGAGGAACTGCCCTCTTCTAATGTTGGGAGAATGAGAAAAACAAATTCATCATCATTTATTGACCTGCGATGATAATTTGGATCCATAGAAAAGAAGAATGTTGTGTAAACAGAATGGATGTGGGAAGATTGCTTTGATGATGTGTGCGGATCTCATATGTATCAACCTGTTGCTACTTGTGTTACTTATATAGAAATAAGGAAAGGTTGCAAATAACGGCTATGTGAAGTGAGTAACCATGCATGTGGGGATGTTTGCAACGGCTATGTGCAACGGCTAAGTGCCAAAGTAATGATGCATGTGCAACGGTCACTTTGTTGTTCATGGAGAGTTGTGCATATTCAAAATATTTCCTGTAATCCAAACACCCAAAATTCATAATTCCTATGTTTTGAATTCCTGTGGTTTACTCACGTTTTCAATTCCTGTGTTTTCTCCATTCCTGCGTTTTTTCCCATTCCTGTGTTTTATCTTCATTTATTCCAAACAGGCCCTTAAATGAGAGGCATCTGCAGTCTGTCGCTGAATATCTCCATCAACCGGGTCCCTATTTTCATCTTACTAGGTCATCGGTAATGTAACAGCATTACTGCACGATGTTAGTTTGGATTGGAAGGCACACAGAAAGCAAGGTATTCATCCCCAACTATAATGAAAGATACTAGTACTTGTAGTAGACAACCGTTTCAGTGTGAAAAACCATGCATGTGTCTGTGCACCGATGCAAATTAAACCCAAAAAAACTTTTGAATTCTAACAAATTACTAATATTAATAATCAAGGCAAGGAATAATCTGAAGCGTACCCATGCAGTTAGATCCTACACTTCACCGTATATAGCAGGCAGGATACAACTTTTGACCCCTTTTGGTGGTGTGTCATGTTCCAGTTTGAGGTGTGCACGCGTACGATACGGCTCGGATCTTCATTCTTCTGGTGATGCTTTGATAGAATATCAGAAGACAAGGCACATGTCACTATGTTCTCTGAAGTATTTCTCTTAGTGTAGCTCTCTGCAGAAACATGACAATGGGTAGAGGGAAGTGGAATTGTTTCTCTTATTCCAAATTCCGAGGACTTTTCATTTCATAATAATTACATGTGGTATCATCGGTGCTTGCTTTTATTTCTAGTTGCTATAATGCTTGTATTTTACACATATTTGTGTCATGTGCATATCTTCTCAACCAATTTTCTAAAAAAAGAAATTCTTTCTTGAAAAAAAAACAATTAGCTTACTTCTTTCACCCTATGACATGTAAATTAGACTGCAAATGAGGTTTCAAGGACCGGAAGGGAATTCAGACTCAGACCAACTACACTCATCATTTTAATTAGGGAAAGGTCAATTTTACTCCCTCAAACAATCCACTTTGTCTAAATTACATCCCAAACAAAATCTTGACTCACTTTACGTCCTCAAACATTTTAAGTTGGCTCAATCTACTCCCTTATGCAGTGTATCTCTTTTTCTCTTTGTACGAGTTGAATTTGAGCTCAAAGTTTGAATGTACCATTCTCTATATAAAAGAAAATATTTTATATTTTTTCTTAAATATTTAGTATACAATTTTAGAACTATATAATTAAAATGATATTTGATGCTATTAAACTATAAAAGTTCTATTTAAAAATATATAATATTTTTTAAACGTAAGGTTCAATGAAAATTATCGTTGTGCAAAATTTGAGCTTCGAATTCAAATTAAATTGTTTCAGGGAGTAATGAGTCAAGATTTTGTTCGGGTGTAATTTAGACAAAGTGGATTGTTTGGGGAGTAAAATTGACTTTTCCCTTTTAATTAAGTCTAAGTGGTCTAGTACAAAGTTTTGTAGTAGAAAAATGCAAGTTTTTATTAGTCCCCTGATTGCCGCGGCTGGTCATCAGGCGGGAGCTTGTTGGAACAAATTAAAGTAATCTTGAAATCTTGCATCGGTTGCACTAGGCACCACACGAACTTATGCGAAAGGTACCCTCGGCTTTGGCATCACCACTAGTTTGCCGATAATCATCTGTGTTATGTTTTTAATCAGCTCTTAGATCTACTAACTGGGAATTGTTTAGGGGATGGTGACCAGACTTCAATTCCTGTCGCAGTTGTCCCCGTTTTCACGTTTGATCTCTGGGTATACTAGCAGGAACGCCAAGAGATGGCGGAGGCCGGTAGTCTTTTTCAAGAGCCTAGCAGTTGTGATGTTTGAATTTCAAGCCTGTAGTGAGATGTTCAACAAAATCTTTGTGGTTGAAGATTTCATGTTGATGAAATACTATACAGGTCCCTGTCAGAATTTGGTGTACGTCTATGCTAATTTGCTACATGTACTTACATTAATTATTAGTTTATTACGCAGCGAGATACATGCCAGATATTCATCATTATAAGTAGCTTGTGATAAGCAAAGCCAAAGGTAGCTGGACTAGGAATCTAGGATACTTTTTCGGTTTCTCAAAGACACGAGCTGAATTACAAATTTAAAATAGGAAAAAGTTCATTTTACTGCCTCCAACAACTTACTATGTCCAAATTACATCCCGAACAAAGTATTAGCTCACTTTACATTAGTACGGAGCTACGGATGGACGGTGGGCTCTCATATTCGTAGTTATATATATTACCTGATGGAATTACTATATATGTGGAGTGGGATCTCCATAATTTAGTTTTTTGGGCGGGATTAATCATTCAAAAGTTTTTGGGTTGCATTATATGGATTCTATTTATACATTGATCCGATGACTACGTGCAATCTGCTGAACAGGGAGAGCCAGACGAGGTGGCGCTTCCTTGTACTGAACGCCTTGCTGCACACAAACAATCTGCAGTTCTGCACGGCCTACCACCATGCTGATCTGATGAACGCTAAAAAACAAATCGAATTGCTGGTAGACAAATGGAAACGCCGCCTGAGTCGAGGCATCGACCATCCACATCTGCGTGGTGAACAGCAGCATGTTCTTGGGCTAGCTTTGCGGCAACGGACGCCCAAGACGCAGCCACAGGTTGCACGCCTTTGATTGAAGACGGGTCGACTACTGTTCATACAGTCATGAGTCGGAAGACAATTCGAGATTTTAGCCTCATTCAGGTTTTCCAGACTAAACTCTTTGGTATTTCCCGTGACACACTCGATACTAGTAGTACATATATTACTACCTATCCCTTCATAGTAGTGACTGATTACTACATTTGCATTAATTAGTCCCCTGAGCGTGGACTCTTTTCTTTCTTTCTTTTTTTGAAAATTGACAGGAGTAGTGCCATTCACTTAGAAAGATGATCAAAGGAACATCAACTTGAGCGTGAAGTCTCCCAGATGAATGATGCACAGTATTGTGTTTTACAAAAGAAGCACACAGTCCAAAATCATTCAAAGTCCCAACATTGTGTTTCTTGGCCTCGACCTCAGCAAAGTCAGAAAAGATTGAACTTAAAATTGGGCAGTGAAGTATGTAGTTCGGAGACAAGTGATTATGATGACGAGGACCAGGTGCCAAATTTTCATTTTTAGTGTAGATGTTGTAAAAATGCTAGGGTCAGCTTATATGATTGAGAGTGCTAGACGCTTTTGATACATTGCAAGTACATATGGAGGTTAGTAGTAATTCGTGAGGAGTGTTGTGTTAAGAGTGCTTTTGACACCGCCTATGAAATTGCTTATGCTCAATAAGTACTTTGGAGTGCTAAATAGCAAAATAACAAAATTACTTATGCGGTATAAGCACCAATAAACACTTAGCAGTTATATGTTAATATAAGCAATTTAGAAAAAATAGTAAAACATACCTTATAGTGCTTATGAGTGAGAATAAATAGTTTTAAATGATAAATATAAGCAGTTTTGTCAAACAGATTGACTGCTTATGTTACAATAAACATTATGAGCAGAATAACTAGTTTTGACATATAGGAATAAGCATAAGGTATAGGCGATTGAAACACTCTATAGGAAATGCATTGGATTTGATCTTGGACACAATTCTAAAATAACGAGGAACATAAAGACACGGTGGAACAAGCTGAAGCCTCGATGTGACGGTGATAGTCGCGGAGATTTTCACCAACCATAGATCTTACTAAGCCTTATTGATGTGATGGTCGCTTGTTTGGTTGATTTAAATTGTGTGTTCCATAAAGACCATTATTCCCTACACATTGTAATAATTAGGTTGTAAGATAGTATCCTTACAAGACTAAGATCGGGTACTTTTGTCTATTATTTGAAATAAAATAGTTTAGAGAGAGATAGAGAGGCATAAACAACTTAAGTATATATACCTAATTGATCTATCGTACTTGGAGGAACCTTCTTCCCTCTAGTCTTCAATAGTCATGAATATGTAACTCTTGTCAAGATCTTTATTCTCTACAAATCTGAAATCTCATGACTCCAAGAAAAAATTGAGTGGGAGTAAGGAGCATATGTCCCTTCACCCATAATCGCAAAGGTGTTTTAAAGCTTTAATTATTGGAAATCGTGCATAGATATTGATCTTTCAACATTTTCCATTAAGATCTTGGGTAATCTTTATCCACATTTTCCAAATTTAGAGTACAAATACTTTTCCAATTTAAACTCTCATGATATCTTTGAAACAAAAGTTATCCAATCTTGTTTGGTTTGAGCAATGGTCAGTGTGCCTAGAAAAAATACCAACTTTGAGAGTTGTGTATTAGAACAAGCTTTGTTCATGGTCAAACACGTACTAATCCGTGGTTTTGATTGGTGATTGGGCCCCAAAATATGTGAAAGAAAATTTTCAATTGACAATACGCATTGTGTTGTAGAAAACATAAAGGCTTCTTCTCTTCACCGCGGTGACAGCCGAGTACTCCACACGTACATGTATGCAAAATGGTTTTTTTTTCTAACAAAAAATACAACCCTCTTCAACTTCAAGGCCTGCCATACAGCCCATGACTGTGAAAATCATGAAGGCCCATATGTATCGAGAGCCCATACCAATGAAAGCCGACCAGTCACTTGGGCTTCCGAATTCAGATGTGGTGGTGTGAGACAAGGATGGTGCACACGACTGCACGATCGTCTGTCGGGGAGATCAAGCTATTCTAAGTTTCAGACATGCCACAAAATCTCCGGTTCGTGTCTGATGCCTAGCCTTTTCCATCCGACGAAGGGGACAGGCAGACAGGATGAGGACCACCTCCATTTGGCCATTTCTCTGTGTGCCGTTTATTTTTCTGTTACTACAGAGTTTGTTCATGGACAGGACAGGAGGAGGCTCGTTTCGAAGCTAGCATGTGCCACGTAGCTTGAACCCAACAAAACAGTTTAATTACTTCTGTCCGTACCGTGCCCTTGGAAGTAAAAAAAATAGTCACACACGTTCCAAGTTACCGTACAGAGGCTACGGAACGACCGACCAGATCGACGTGGCAGCTGCTAAAACGAGTCCATCGACCGGTCTTTCTGTAACCGTATCTGTGCCCCTCACGCTGACGCCACAACGAAAGGCAGTGCTCCTAAGGCTAAGCATGCCGACAATGCCGACGTGGCGATAAGTGGCAGCTGATGAGCTGATCGTCCACGTGCCAATCTCTATCTGATCTTTTCTGCTCATGGCAAAGCCGAACTGCCAAGTGTAACAATGGTGGCTTTACGTGGGCTCATGGGGCGGAGCTGGGGAATCGCGTCAGAAAGAGACGTGTAACCACCTCTGCGTCCATGTTGCAGATCAGGTGTGCATCGTTCGTTACGACCGCAGCAGCAACAGTGGCTGCTCGATCGTGCTGGTAGTGGTACGATATCGTAGGCTGGTGGCCATGCTGCAACTGGTCGGGCAAGATGATCACTTCCGGGCAGACACCTTCTGTCCGTTTGGGCAGCTGCAGATCAAGGGCACCGTTCGTTCCAAATTACAGACCGATTTGCATATCTGAAACCATGCAGCACTGTTCCTCTATGTCGGGCACCGAGATGCCTACCGTTCCTCTTGCGACAGCTCGCGTGTGATACTCACAATCCTCGCACAATTTATTATCTACTAGTACAGTATCCACTACGCACCGGCAGATTCAGGTTGTGTTTGGATCCTAGTGGCTAAAGTAAGTGACTAAAATGGGGTGACTAAACTTTAGTCACCCCTGTTTGGTTGCTTTGACTAAAAGTGACTAAAATTTATTAAATGAGTCTAAAAAAGACCAAAATACCCCTAAGTGCAACATATGTTTTGCAACCATTAGAGTCCATATTTCACACATTGTTCATATAGGACTCAACATTATTTGTTATAAATACATCTCAAACCAAGAGTAATACACCATTAATGGAAGATATAGCCTCATCAGTATCTAATACACCATTAATGGAAGATATAGCCTCATCAGTATCTAATACACCATTACTGGAATCCTCCCCAAATCTACTCTATGAGAGGATTCTGCCCAAAGTTGATGGATTCACTGCATGAAATTCCATGTTCTAGTTGAGTGCAGGTCAAGAACACGATTTTGTACCACTCATAGAACAACTACGTTTGTTTAGGAACTCTAGAACAATTAGACCACATAAGTTTATTTCAAGGGAGAGAAAACATCGTACGTTTGTTGGGAACATAGGCCAACACGCACTGCCTGAGCAGGATACGGAATCACTAAAAATATTTATTACTCACCGGCCAGCCGCGCTGCCTGCTCATCGCCAGCTGCAGCCGGGCTAGCGGCATCAGGAGAAGCAGGATGGCCAGAGAGGAGCGCTCGGTCTTTCGCGAATATGACGAGGGGCAGGGGCTGTAATTTTTTCCTTTTAGTCTGTTTTAGCTCCTCAAGGGTGGCTAGCATGACTAAAGATGTTTTAGTCACATTTAGTCATATCGTTTGGTTTTTTAGTCAGTAAACTGACTAAATTTTAATCAGTTAGCTTTAGTCGGCTGGATCCAAACGGGTCCTCAGTCATGTTACCGGCCACGAGCAATTATAAAACTGCCAATCATTTCTCCGTATTTTATCCGAAACGAGGCGTCCAAGTGTCAACCACACACGCAGCGCAGCAACAGCAGCAGCTGCATCCGGGAAAGGTCGGTACTGACAGCATGATGCACTTGATTAGTAGTAAATCGGAGTCGCTGTAGACGCCACGTTAATTAAATACGCGGCACTTTGCATTCCTCCGAATTAATATTCAACCGGTGAGTAGTGAGTGGCTGCACAAACCGTTTAACAATCCTATACTAGGAGGATATGGATTCCGTGCCTCTCATTGACCGGCTGCGCTTTTTATTTTGATCGGTTCAGCTCTTGACAGTTACAGTGAAGGAAACGAAAAGTGCTCATCTAGACGGGTTCCAAACATGTTGTAATCTAGAAATAATTCAGGTCTAGTCGTTCAGCCCTACCCCCCTATGCTGTCAATGAACATGGCTAGTACTAGTTCCTTTCACAGGGGAAGGGAATATACTGCGAATAGTTTCAGCATAATCCTTTTGTGGTTGTGTGTTCCAAATTGATGTCTCCTTCACGTGTACATGTGTGGACTGTCCTACGTGGTCATACACATACCGTTCTCCGCCCGCAATGGTTACTATCTCTGTCCTATTAAAAATGTTATTTTTAATTTTTAGAAATCAACTTTGATCATTTCTTTTATTCAATTTTTTTAAAAATTAATAAGACAAATGGTTAAAGTTGATTTTTGAAAGTAAAAGGACACAGGGAGTAGATTTTTCCAACAGTTGTCATGTCAGCAGCAGCATTAAATGAGAGTGAAATGTTAATCTTATTACTGTGCGATATTAACTTATGAATTGTAAGGGGGAACAAAAGGTATCCCTAACTATAATTAAAAAGACTAACAATATTAGACAAAACAACTACTATTTCAATGAAGACCACACATACCATCTATCTCTGCTAATAAGGTCTTATTTATATCCCTTCAATATTTTAATAAATTAACTTCTACAAACAAAAGGATCTTCATACAAGTTGGTTTATATTGTCTGAATTTTTTAAAACCAGTTTCCAGTTTTTAAGAAACTAATAATCTGTCTCAATCCAGCTAATATCAGTTTTGCTGACCATTAACTATGCAAAAAAAATGATTTACATATTTTTTTGGGATATAGATTAAAACGAGCCTATCCGACTGTGGGAAAATATAGAAATTATATCAGGAAACCAGTTTTTAAGAAATTGTAACTAATCCAAACAAGGCTTAAGAAGCAACATCAATCTGTTTAGTTCCTAATAGTTATCATTTTGGCTTTAACCACATGAAACGAGAAATAGAAAATGTGTAGTGCACAGAAAACAAGAAAGGGTTAAAAGAGGAAAGGGAGAGATAGAAATAATAAACAAAAAAAGGAGATCCAACCTAGGAGGAGCTAGGTGGTTTTTCATTATAGGAGGCACCCAAATTTGAGATTGTGGGGACTTGAACTTGGGTTGCTAGGGATGCACGACCACATCCTCAACCACCTAGCCAGCTGGGACAAGCCCAATTCCTAGCACATAAAATAATCATAAATAACAAGTAAATGAGATGGATAAAGTATAAAATAATCATAAATAACAAGTAAATGAGATGGATAAAGTATAAAATAATCATATGAATCCTCAAGACAAGGAATTATCTAAAGCACACACATCTAGCGCATATGTTGTGTAGACGAGGTGTGGGATATGGTCATATATCGATAACCATATATGTCATCAAACATTATATACGGTGTGGAAACCGACAGGCTATATAATAAATGTTGAAGGTGATAAATAATGTAATCATTAATTTTCAAAATGAAAGAACATTGTCGTTGATACATATGCTTGTGGGATATAATTTAAAGTTAGAATAGAAGTGAATCCTCCATGAACAGATATCATGACTATTATGGATATCAGTATAGAATGGCCCACACTAAAGAAGTACTATCTATCTATGTAGTGGTACCACGAGTGCAGAATATACAATTGACCGCCAATAAATTACTGTTCATGTAAAAGTAAGTACAAAGGGGACAAGAGAGGCTATCATAATATTAATATGGAAGAGACTGATCCTTATAAGGCAGTACGAATGCGATACGAAATATCATGACATAGCCACTTTTGTTGCTCAAGATGTGGCTTCCACTACACATGCATGGCTTCTTATCTTCTTGTTGTTTAGGTATATATATTATAAAGCTTTTATACCAACCAAAATTTCTACACCACAAGCCAATGTTATATATGGGCCTTCATGTCGGTGATTGTTATAATTTAGTTCTATCAATTTTGTAAAGGGGTATTCACAATTGCAGTAAATTAGACAAAGAAGCATTTGACAAATTAAACAAGACATGGTCACTTTTTCTGGTGCAACATATGGATTCCACCGCACATAACTTTATGTCCTTTCATAACTCTCATCTTCGTACGTGTACCCACTTATTCTTTATCTTCGATTTTCTTATACAAGAACCAGATTAAAAACTGCACAATCAAATCTGATATGTGCTTCGTTGTGGAGCGAGTGTCATGTTCCAATTTCAGTAGGGCGAGACACCTTAGATATTCTGGTCATGGTCATGTTTGTCCACACGTTCATGCTGTTGCTACTATAGGACATCCGTCGCAAAAAAGAAAAAAAAAGACAAAGATAGTGTAGCTCTGCAGAAACATGATAATGGGTAAAGGGAATAATTAGGGCTCCTTTGGAATGCAGGATTTTCAAGATGTAGAAATGGGAAAAACGTAGGATTGGAATTCGTTGTCGTATGAAATCCTATAGGAATTCAAAACACACGATTGTTTTAATTTTTTGATTTTTTTATTTTATATAAGAAAATCATGATATTGGTGATTGCTTCTATTCCCACTCACTATAATGCTTATGTTTGACACATATTTCTTTTCTAAGAAAAAACAATGTTGTACATTGCTACTTGCACCCTGTGACATGTAATTCGACTGCTAATGAGGTGTCAGCAAGAGAGTCCAAGCGAATTCAAACAACTACTCATCATTTTAACACGATACAAATTGTCAGGCACTCAAGTTTGTAGTAGCACACTATGCACTCAGCGGCGGAACTCTATACAGGGCCACTAGGGCCAGGCCCTAGTCGTGGCCTAAAAGAACGTAATATCCCTCCTTAATATCTAGGGCCATCTATCTTAATTACTGGAACGTAATATCCCTCCGTGGCTAATTATGCAATGGCTTAGCTCAGCAAGCTAAATCCATACTGCTACGTACTGCAGTTTTTAGTAGAATTATAAAAATCAAGAGATCAAGAATGCTTCATCTTACTACATAAAAAACCTGGAGCCAGAAATGCTGAGCAAAATGTTACTCATACTGTATCCAATGAAATGGAAGGATGAAAATATAAGATGTTCACTATTTAGATAATTAAGATTTGCCACACTATCTTTTTTAGTTTAGTAAACCTGTTAATTAGAGTATTGGAACACTTAAGAGTATATTATTTTGCTTTTTCCCCTATATATGGGTGTCTCGCTGATAGAAAATTGTCTTGAGCCAATATTAGTGGCCCTAGTCTTTCCCAAACCAAATTTCCGCCACTGTATGCACTTCTCCCCCTGGGAACTGATGCTCGTAATTAGCCTTATTGTCTTGTTGCTGTGTATATTTAGTCCCATCCCACGATTGCTGCGACCGGAGTTTGTAGGAACAGATTAAAGTACTCTTGAATCTTGGAGAATATTGTAAAAAATTAAAAAAATGTTTTCACCAGTTGCATGTATGCAGTGCGCACCACAACTGATACGAAAGGTACCTGCGGCTTTGGCTTTATTAGCTGCTTCCTAATAGTCAATATTACAGTTTTAATTAGTAGCTCCTAGGCCTAATTAGGCGTTATTTAAGGGGATGGTGGTGCATAGACTTCAATTTCTGTCACTGCTGACTGCTGTTCCCGTTGTTTTTCACGCCCGTTGTTTTTCACGTTTGTCCGAGGAAACAGCAGGGAAAGACCCACTCCCCTGAGAGATGTGCAGGTAGTCTTTTTCAAGGACCAGGCTTTTTGAATTTCGAGCCTAAAAGAGTAGTAGATGTTCAAAATTTTGAGGAAGAACGAACTGTGTTCAAATCTCTATGGTTGATTGATGATTTCGATCGTGTCGGTCAAATACCGTACAGAGTTTGGTGTCCACGTTAGATTGCGATATGCACACAACATTATTACTATTTATATGCTGCGAGATACCACATATTCTTCATTATAAGTGATAAGCGTAGCCTTGGTCGGTGGATTGCAAATGCATTTTTGTTTTTTGTAATTAAGAGAGGAGCTGGATTACAATACATGGTCCAGATGCTTCTGTTCATTTAGTCCCGAAAACTGCTCCCTAAGTACAGGTTAGATTATCTGCGGACACGATAAATAATCTACTTGTGACGATTAATGGAATAATCTGCTCACAGTTCAGATAAATTATATATACACACACACACGTATGAACACAGTTGTGGCAGTGATACATGTATATAGAATTGATATCTGGAGCGGAATCTATATATACGATTTAATCTTGATTTGATGAATGATGGTATACTTATTCCTTCATGGATAATTTTTATAACTTTTTTAATTGATGCGTGCAGCTGTGGATTGCTGCTGCTAGTGATGATTTGCAAGTGGCCAGTCGGATGAACCCTCAGGCCTCAGCTTGTTGGATAATGTTTGCAGCTGCGTTTCTTGACTTCCTGTCTGGATTTCTGTGCGGGCACATTTGCTGACGTCCTGTCTAGCCGTCCAGCTGTCCAATAACTAGGCTCGGAACATTTTTTTTCTTTTACCAAAAATGAAGCTCAGAAATCAAAATTGTGAAAAGTTCACTTGCGTATGCGTATACGTGTACGTCCTTGACCTGCCGATACATGTACGTCTCCGAGACGCCAAAAGGGCCAAGAGGATACTCCCGCGTGCAGTCAACACTCAACAGCAGTCGCGAAAGTAGCAGCTGTGGCCTGTGGCACAACTGACCCCTCCATGAGCTAGGGCATCCACATCCACGTGTCCGAAAGAAATCACGAAATACAAACGTCGCGACGTTTGTCCATCGTTCGCTAAACAGATCAAACGCCACGACTATTTTTTTTAGATAATGGAAAAGATCCAGCCTCTACATCCAGAATGGATGTACACGGCCCAGAAACGCCACGACTATTGACTATGAACTTCTCTGAAGATGTGTCCCACGCACACTGACAGTGTGATTGATCATTAATAAGTACTTTGTAGTTCTCATCACCCATAGCTGAATATTTCCTGTGTTCAATTTTGAAGAACCATTCTCTTGGTTTCAACTGACAAACAACGATGATGAACTGAGTGACAGATTGTACCACAAAAAGCTCAAGATAATAAGGCAGACACATCTGGATTTGGCAGTGGACCATTGACATAGAAAGGACAAGTTCAAATTCACATGTCTTTTTTCTGTGGAACACACATGAGAGTTTGCACGTCATTGTATTAAGGAGACACATTCAAATTCGCATGTCATTGGGCCACAAAGTTAAATTTATAATGCATCAGTGACTATAGATAATACTCTCTTTACCTTTAAATTTTATTTATTGACTTCATAAATTACAGTTAATCATTTATCTTATTTCAAATATTAATTCATATAGTAAAATTATAATTTATGTTCCATTTTAGTGATAAAATAGTTTAGAACAAAATAAATAATGCCCTTCAACTTTCAAAAAAATGAATCGTCTCGCCACCTAGTGATTGGTCTTTGAGCAATTAACTAATTGATCAGCTACCAACAATGATACATAAATGAGCTAGCAGTGACATTTTTGTGTAGGTACAAAATGCTCTGCACCAGCCACCCAAAACCCAAGCATTAGCTTGTAACTAATCTAGTGCTTGGAAATATGAGGTACATCTACACGAAAGAGTCGATGAGGCTTTCGGTGGTTCCACTGAATTTTGGAGCCCCAACAAAGATGTTGTGCATATCCAAGAGGCAAATTCTCTTGGCACATGATTTCTTCTTTTCTACTATATACTACTAAAGGTTACCTGGGAGGGAATCAACTCTACCATATTTAGATATGGCGAAAATCAATATTCAGATCGACCATTTTTGGGAGGGGATCAACTCTACCATGTTTAGATATGGCGAAAATCAATATTCATGGCCATTTTTGGGAGGGGATCTACTATGCCATGTTTAGATATGGCGAAAATCAATATTCAGATCGACCATTTTTGTACATCTGTATGGTGATACTATTAACTAGGCATGACGTCGCATTAACACGGTTGTCAGAAAATGACGGCGTTCTCGTTTGCTCCAGTGGTGGGATTCTCACACTGGATATTGGCAATAATTAATACAATAGTCTGATTGCTTATCGACTAAGGCAACAGATTCTATAGGTACTTGCACTCTGAGACGAAAAATGGACCACACGGATGCATGAATCACGAGACTTTTGGACAAAAGAGTTCATTAGTATATTTAGTATACAGTACAAAGTTGAAAAATGGATCACGGCATCACAACGTGCAATGAATATACATATGGGCATATATCGCATAATTGTCACAAGAAACCTAAATAGTGATACACTGATACCTACCCTTTTAGATGACAATCAAATTAGCTCCATTTCTTATGACAATAAACATAATCTAAAGTACGTAAGACAAAATTAATAGATAAGGGGACGAATTATGAGCATGTTATTGAAAAGCAGTATAAACAACTTGCCGCCGCTCTCGAGTTGGAGTAGCAACTAGCAGCCGACAATTTCTGTTTTTTTTTTCTGGCAAACGTGTAGCCTATAGCAGTGGAATCGTGGGAGTAGTAGCAGAATTTTTTGGGCAGAATACAATGTCCTGCTCCAGCCTCTCACTTCTTACTGAAAATATATGCGCCCACCGCCCAGGAAATGGAGAAGATGCCCATTTCTGAGACGCAAACCAGCAGCATGCAGAGAGGCAGCATTCAGAGAGCGACAAAGACGTGTGGCCTCACATGACACTCTTGCGCGTTGTACTACTGAATAGGCTCAAGAGTGGCGAGTGCTTAATCGACCTAACCCCATGTTTAAACAAAAACCTCAATCAGAGCCGGATCGCTTGATAGGTGAAAACAGAGTATGGCAGCTAATTAGATTCTATCCTCGCAAAGAAAAAAAAGCTAATTAGATTCTGTTTCAATACTTGGCAGGAAAAAAAATCGTAGCTCAAGAATATTGTGCGTCGTAGACTGCATGCAGGTCATCATGCCCAACCAAAGTTGCGCGTGTCTGCCTAAGCGCATCTTGGACTTCTCCACCCATGGATTCAGAAACCGTAAACCGTTCGGTTTTTTCGTACAATAAAAACCGAGCGATATACCGTAACAACCGAACAAAACCGTTATTGCTATAGTAACTAAGTTCGGTTTTAGAAACCGAGCCGGACCGATAACTTCGGTTTTCGCGGTTTTCGAGCGGTTTTCAGCGATTTTTATTCGATGTCTCCACCGTACGGCCAATTTGTAGGATATCCTGCTGAACTCAAACCGTACAGTTTCTTTTAGACTACTAGGGATCTAGACCTTATTTTTTAATCTTTTGTAACTTAGGAATCTAGAGTATGTGTAGTCTTCTACAAAGGAATTCTTTTTCGGCAAAAAAAAAGTGCATGAAGTACAAGACTTTTTGACAAAGGAAAAGGAAAATGCTTTTAGAAAAAGCATGGTGTACCAAAGTATCGAAACGGTCAGCATGCACCATCACATTGTACACAATCACTCCTTTGTTCTCTATTCTCTTTTATGCATCATTGCCAATTTCCCAAGTTTATACGAGTCAAAATTAAAAGCCGTCACGGCCGAGTGCCCATTCCCAAGAAATAAGAAGCAACTTGTAAAATCAGTCGCACATGAAGAGCAGTCGCAAAATGTATTGATAAATAGTTCGGATCAGTAATTCAGTATGCGCATGTTCCAGAAAAGATAAACTCATCAGCATGGAGTAGTACACTAGCTAGCTAGTTGAGGCAGCCCAAAAAATTCAATTCACACCACCGACCACACGTCAAAAATCAAGTACGTGTCCAAGCTAGTCAAGCATTGTATGTAGTTAAAAAATAAAGTCAAGCAGTGCATGTCACCTACATTTCATTTTTTGAAAACAAATAGAAAATGGGGACGGAGTACCGGCAAGTTACCACTTGCACACAACAGTTCAATCGTAGTACTATATAGATCAATTATTGAATCGACAATAATCCAATAATGGAGCAATTTTAAGAAGAGATTCAACGACGGATATGATTGACTAGTTAAACTTGTGACTCGCTAGCTACTAGTGTTGCCCATGCTCTCTCCTCCACTCAAACCCGTAAGTTAGCGGGTCATTTCAACACAAATAGGTGCCCGGAATAATCCAGGAAAATAAAACTGTTAAGCATTCCATAATGCACATTGATCATCATCGATTGTTTTTTTTTTGAGGGTGATCATCATCGATTGTTTCTGTGTAGGCAATCTTCATAACCTGAATTATTGCCTTTTTCTCGCACGGTCAAACGCACAGTTGCGTACAAGTATGACAGGTACGTAGCTGATACATGTCGCTGCCGTGCGATGCACCTTGGCAGCTGGCAGACGTCGCGATTAGGGTAGTAGTACAGCGGTTGACTTTGGCCTAAGCTCACTGCCAACTCTCATATGGTATTTCATTCTTTTTTTATATATAGAAAGCATATACTAAAAGACAGTACTCCGAGGATGAGACAGAGTAAAGATGTTTGTTTCCTCTGTGTTAAAATTTTAGCTCCTAAAAGTTTAGCCCGGCTAAAGTTTAATACTAAAATTTTAGCACTAGGGTGTTCATTTACAGTGTTAGTCCATTCTCTACAAAATAACCTTATTACCCCTAATTAACGCTTTTATCCTACCGTGGCGGAGAGAGAAAGGGAGGGGTAGATGGTGTCCTAAGTGGAGGAGCATGTGACTTTAGCACATTTTTGTGTGTTCGTTTCCTGGGATCTAAACTTTATAGCTGTCATATAAAAAAGAATCTTATTATTTAAGGATACTAAATAAAGTTTAATTATAAAATAAATTACATGCCCCTATACTAACTCACGAAACGAATCTAATAAGGTTAATTAAGTCGTGATTAGAAGACAATTACTGTAGCATCACTTTAGCAAAATATAGATTAATTAAGCTCATTAGATTCATCTCGAAAATTAGCACTAATCTGTCAAAAGGGTTTTGTCAATAAATTGATCGAAATATCCATAAATAGTAAGATTCTCTTTGATGTGATAGTGCTAAATTTTAGAGGACAGGAAACGAACAGGGTCCAAGTTTGGTGCTAAAGTTTTAGCCACCTTTTAGCACTTTGTGGTAAAAATTTAGCACTCTTTAGCATATTTGTTCGTTTTCTTGGTGCTAAATTTTAGGCCATTAACACACTTTAGCACTTTAGCACAAAGAAACGAAGAGGTCCTAAAGAGTGAGTAGAGTTGGATGGAGGGTTTAATTCATTTTTTTTTCCAAATTACTGCTCAATGCAAATAGGGTCTAGTTAATTCTAGCCTATAAGGTTCCTAGACAACTTCACTCAAATGACACGAAATTTCGCAAGATTTTGTGGATTACTCATGCTGATTATATTAGTTTCTCTTCATAGTCATACAAATTTGAATGAATATCGCTCCTTAGGTCACTTGATAGTCGGCACTTGTCACGGCAGCGGGTTGACCGATACACAATTAACTAATTAATTAAATAGCTAACCAACATATTCAGTTCCAAGCAAGCAGTCTCTTTATCCTGGGATAAGATGCCCTAGTAACATTTTGTGCAGATGCAATACTCTGTCCCTGTCAGCCATTTGTTCCTATTATAGATATATCAGTGTTGTACAACGAAAATTTCAATCAGATGCCAATTTTCTTATGAATGATATCAGTATATGCCATGAAAAAAATGTTAGTACTCTAATATCTAATGTATAGTACTTTTATACAACTATATACAAGACCTATGATCATTTCGCTTACACTAAACAAGTCACTAGGCTGTATACTGCTGTATATACAAGTCCTAAGCCCTTTTTGCTTTATATTGATAGACAACGAGTCACCCAATTCTAGGGGAATTTGGGACCCCGCCCGGTCTGAAACCGGACTAAGACTGAATTCAGTTGATTTCAGGTAGACACGTGCACTTCAAAATGCTGACTGGCGTGCTCGATGCCTCGATCCCAATATCGTGTGCCGCTATGGTTACCCCCAGACGTATTTCCAACTCATGCAATGTGCCAATGAGATACAATACATCCATTAATTTCCATTTCACAAGATAATACACTGAGCCCATCTTACAATTGATACACTGTGATGTCTTGTAGGTAGCTACTAATCATCGAAATGTATTGGAAGAAACTATTTTTAACACTTGGCATAGTTTCACTAGTACTTTTTTTTCATGCAAAGTTCAAAGACCTAATTACCTGTCCTTACAAACTAGGAAATTAAACTTGAACCTAGATCTAATGTACAAGTTGCAAAATAAAAATAGAAATAGCCATGTAACATGCATGAATGATCTATCTTGCAACATAATAGTAGCAATAAAATTCAAATACAAATGGAGTATAAATTGCGCAAATACTTTATTTAACTTTGCACACCAACAAGCTATCAAAACCACTAGAATTAAAAATAGTTGCTAACGTGTGAAACTGACTACACATCATACTGCAGAAAATACGATAATTTGCAATATATATGGACAAATATGCATATTTGTCAAATAAGCAACTCCAATGAATGGCTCACTATAAGTTGAAGTATATGGCTAAATAGCTCCAAACAATAGAAAAAACAAATGGTACCAGTTAGGACAAAGGAGAAGATAACAAAGTCATCAGCACGTCAAAAACATACGACATCAGCATATGAAAAACGAATGCACAACGTGTTATTACCACCGAGGCTAAGTAAAGACTGATTCTTAAAAATTAAAATAGGAAAACCTACCCCTAGTAGTCTAGTCTAGCACTGCGTGCATGCAACCAACCTTTTTTTACTTTCAAAGCAAGGTTGAGGACACATCATGCAACACCTCCTAGCATAATTTAAAAACAATGTCTCAATATGAAATTCACCAATGATTCATGTGATTGTGCCTTCTCAGTGTGAAAGCGTCAACAGGATGTGCCAAATGAGGATCAGCCGTTGGTTAAACGAGGAACCATCCGGGGCATTTGCGCGGATCCCCAGTATTTCTCCTCCTCCTGGGCTGGGCCCAGCCCATCACGATCAACTAATCCATCCAAATTAAGGATTACACACGCACTGAACGCTGCATTCGAGACTTATTAATAAAGTCTTAACCAAGTTACCAGTTTTCCTACCTCTTCTTCTCACTATAAGCCGCAACTACAAGTTAGACTTGAAAAAGTTTTTATTTTCCTAAAAAAGACGGATACTTAAAAAATTAGAAGCGTGATAATTTTCGGTCGATCCAAATGTCTAAAAAATATTTTTTAAGTCTATACACAACATATTTTTCTCTCTCTGTCACATAAACCTACAATAAATAAATAATATAAATTATGGTGATTGAAAATTTTCAGTCGATCGGAAAAAAGTAAAGATGTAAAAAGTATGTGCAGTTGAAAAATAGTTGCTCCCCAAAATGTTTTCGTAACACTG
>JAUNZO010001173.1:0-14553 GCA_031894775.1 Chloris gayana | reverse complement strand
ACGCAAGTTTTTGACGAAAAAATTCAGCAAATTAAAAAAATGCCATACTTAAAGCAAATATTCATTAAAAAACAGAAAATTCAAAAAGACGTCTGTAAGTCACTTGTACCTACGGCTCATGTTAAACCAAGAACATAATAATAAAAATTTATAAAATAAATGGAAGCAAGCACAATTTTAAAAAGGTACAACCCATGGTAATGATAAAAATATCTTGCTAGAACTGAAATTTAAGTAGAAATAGAAGGCATGATTTAAGTGTTTACATGTCTTCTCATACAAGTTTACAAAATACAAGACATCAAAGATAGCAATCAAGCTCTATTCATCTTTCTTGGAGTAATCTTCTTAACTGCTCGCTTAGGAGTTGCTTGTTTGGTAGGAGTTGAAATAAGCATGAGAGGCTCCTGTGAAGAAGTGACATCTCTTGTCAACAATGAGCTATCTTCAATTGACACGGTTGCATTGGCCTCCACTTCATTGATGTTAACAGCCATAGTTGGTGTGGGAATTTCTTTAGGAAACCAACCTTTAGTAGTATTTTTCCTTGGTTTTCTTATCCTGCAAGGTGAGTAAAAATCAATTGAAATAGTGAGTGAGCAATTATAAGTTGGTAACAAAAACATGAGACAAAATAATTGAGTCTTGCCTTTTCTTTGTGCCATTCAAATGACACTTGGGGCTGTTTCTCCTATGACCTTTCATACCACATCCGGGGCAAATGACTTGGCCTCTAAGCCTCTTCTTTGCTTTCTCAGTCTCTTCACTAGGCTTCTTGCTACCACCACCACCTTTAAGGCAACTTTTGTACCTTTTCTTTCTTTGTCGGCCAACAACCCTCTTATCAAGTGGTGCACCTAAATAAGTTGGAAGGTCCACTTTGGGCCACTGTGACCCATCCGGAAGTGGCTCTATCAATCTCTTGTAAGTATTTTTGAACATCTCAACAGAGTAGTAGTGATGAACAAAGTCCTCCATCCTAACATCTCTAAATGGTTGTGCTGTTATGACACATAATGCATATGGACATGATTTACCAGTATGTTGCCATTCCTCACATGAGCACTCGTGGTTGTATGCCTTAACAACATGACGGGTTAGACAATTGTTATTATCTCGCACCTCTGCAGCATAGTGGTCACCTTGCACAACTGATAAATATTGTAACCCTCTAGTCCTTGCCCTCAAAATAGCTAAGACAGCGGGTAGGATTTTACCAGTAAGCCTCTCTCCAATCTTTCTCCTCTTGAAAAACAGCACCATAATCATCTTCCTAAGCTTATCAGCAAGCTCACACACAGGCAAATCCTTGATTTCAGATATCCAATTATTGAAACTCTCGGCTATGTTGTTGGTGATATAGTCACATTTGATGGCCGGATTGAATTTGGATCTTGTCCACTTTATATTATGGTGCTGCTCAAACCACAAGGATGCTTCAGGATCACTCAAAATGATCGACATAAGATGGTCATGTACTTCTCTCCTATATGCTCTTGCAGCAGGATATAGAAGTTCTTCACACTTGAAATTTTTAGGATTTTTAACATAGTTCTTCACAAGGTGAACAAAACATTCTCTATGTTCAGCATTAGGAAAAATAGCCTTCACTGCATTGATTAAAGCTTTATTAGCATTTGTGCAAATTGCAAGTAGAGGGAGATCTCCAATAGCCTTATGCAACTGAGACATAAACCATGTCCAATTCACTTCAGTTTCGCCATCAAAGAAACAGAATGCAATTGGATACACCCAATTATGACCATCCACACCAATTGCTGCGGCTAAATGACCATTCCAATTACCATTAAGTGCAGTAGAGTCAATGCTAATGTATGGCCTACATCCATCCAAGAAACCTTCAATGCAAGGACCAAGCGCACAAAAGAATTTACTGAAATAAATGTGACCATGAACCATCTCCGTGTCAATCTCGATAACACTTCTTGGCATCTTCTTCTTCACCTCAGCTCCCCAACTGTATAGTTCTTTGAAGCTTTCTTCCCAAACAACATACAATACGTGCAAAGCCCGTTGTTGTCCCCTCCAGGACCGTGTTATATCCAATAACACACCCATGCTCATCCTGCAATTAGGTCTGCAGCTCCTTAGTACCCATATTAGCCTTCTTCCTAAGGATAGGAAGGGCCATATCAGCAACCCATGGAGTTGTAGGTGTAGTAGTCCTTCTTCTACTGCTGGATGTACAAGTGTGTATATCATTCATCACAACGACCTGCACCCAAAAAAAGAAACCAATTTTAAATAACAAAGTAAAACATCTTATCTCTATGCAGGCACACAAATTTAAAGAAGAAAATAAATCATTCAATACCACAACAGGATCTGCACCATCTCTAATTGTTCTTGCATGGATCTTCCAAGGACAACCCGCACCCAAGCAAAAGCCTCTATATCTTGTTGGATTAGTAGCTTCGATACCTAATTCAAATTCCTTTTTTATGGCATATGTTCTAATAGCCAATCTAAAAACTTTCGTGGAGGAGTACTTTATGCCAACTCTCATAACAGGATCTTTCTTGTTAAAATCCTGAAGATGTAACTAGGTCCCCTAGTGGGTTTTAGTGGTAAATGACAAACAATTAAAGCGACTAATGCGTAAATTGAGCTAATGTGCAGGATATCAAAGTTGACTAACCCACATTATGAGATTGATAGCCCCTCATACTCAAAGTTAAAAGATGGACTCAAAAGCACCTCTCTTAGTTTTTATCTCTTTGAGTCTAGATATGCCAAAACTATAAAGAGGGGTGAATTAGTCTCTCTTGCAGGGAATATGTGCTCATTATTTCATATACAAGCTTGGATCGAATCAAAACACCAAAAGTTCAAAAGAAGCAAACCTCCAAAACCAGATCTCACGGAAGTTCCGTGACCCTCACGGAACTTCCGTCCACTCCTTTGCGTTTCCAGAGAGTACAGGACGGAACTTGCAAGTTCCGTCCTTGGAAGTTGAGAGCAGCCAAGTCTCCACGGAAGTTCCGTGGATCCCACGGAAGTTCCGTCGGTTGTTTCCAGAGAGTATAGGACGGAACTTCCATGTTCCGTCCAAGCTGTTCTTGCCCTAGGTCAAAACTCACGGAAGTTCCGTCGGACCACCTTTTCACACTTCCCAACGGCTCTTTTTGGCCTCTTCCTATATATAGCTTTGACCAACCCGTGAGCAAAGGTGCTGATGCTTTTTGAACACTCCCATCTCACTCAAGCACTTGCTCTCATCTCTCTCTCATCTTCCTTCCGATCCAAATCCATTTGTGAGAGTCACAAACCAAATCCAAGCTTGAGAAGCATCATCCTAACCTTGAGCACATCTTCCCTTAGCAAGCAAACCCTACTTGACTTGTTACTCTTGGAGATTTGTTCTCCTAGATTGGCTAGGTGTCACCCTAGAGCTCCCAAGATTGTGGTGAGTCTAGGGAAGTTTGTGAAGGTTGTGATTCGCCTCCGAAAGGAAAGGAATCAAACAAGAAGAAGAAGAAGGAAACCAAGTTTGACCTTTGTGGTTACTTGGGAGGATTAGGGTTGAAAGAAACCCGGCTCTTTGTGAGCTCCTCAACGGAGACGTAGGAACCTCTTTGTGAGGGATCCGAACATCGGTCAACAAATCTTGTGTCTCCTTTTTGTTGGACTTGTTTGTGTTTCCTTGCTCTTGTTCCTCTTGAGAAAGCTTGTGGCCGATCTACGTGTGTGGTGTGTAGATCTACTTTTCCTGCAGGTGGAACACTTGTCATCGACCAAGGAAGGATTGTGTTCAACCACATTTGTGAGATCTCGATCTTATCTCTTTAGTTTCTTTGTCTTCCCTAGGAGGAACGGAAGTTCCGTGACCATCACGGAAGTTCCGTCGGTGACGGAAGTTCCGTGTGTAACGGAAGTTCCGTGCTTTCTAGTTTGATCGCTTGTTTAGTGTTGTGTTTTTCAGGAATTATTTTGTATTACCTATTCACCCCCCCCCTCTAGGCAACTTTCAAATCCAAACTGTGCTCCCAGTGTACCGAATCCTCAAATGTAATAGCCACACCTTCAATATCATGCACTTTTGGAAGTCCGAAGCATCAGCACTTCTAGTGCCAACATCTTCTCTTGCCTTTTCTGCTGCATCCTCCTCCTCTGTCAACCCTAAAAGCATGTATATATGTTGTTCACTAGGCATTTGTAACCGACCCTCTTCATCATGTTTTTCCTCAATTTGTATTCTATCCCAATCGATATCTGAAAATGAGGGTTCAACCACTGCTAATGGAAGCCTAAAAATGAAATACATAGCAATACGTTATGTTATTAACATTTCGTTGGAAAATCAACTACACATGACAATATTGATATGAAAATCTTACTTTGTCTCTGCAGTCATATTCATATATGTGTTGTTCATGCTGTTGTTCATGCCATTCAAATCATTCACATTTATCTCCCCTACATTTTAAAAGATCTCGGAATTGATATGCACATTTACATACGATTGAGAGCAAAAGAACTTACCAAAATCACCGATGCTTGGAAGGACACCAAGACCTGCGGTTGCAGCAACATCCTCTTCCGCCGTCGCAGGTGCATCGTCCTTCGCCGTTGCAGCTGCCGCGCAGGCCTCCTCCGCCGTCGCAGCTGCCGCGCAAGCCTCCTCCGCCGTTGCCATCTGCGGCGGCTAGGGTTTCGCGTCGGGCTGGGCGGCTGCTGCGGACGGGCCAGCCACGAGCGCGCAAGCCGCGGGAGGCGGCCCGGTCCCGAGGAGGCGCGGCAAGGACGGTGGCTGTCGGTCGGGTCCGGGCGGCGGCTGGGCGAGGCGGCCTGCAAAGGAGCAGCGCGCGGCTCCTGTCGAAGAAAGAAAGGCCACGGACGAACTCGGTCGGGTCCGACGGAGACGAGGGAAAAACGATGGGTATTTTGGTATATTCACGCCCCTTTTACTGTTACATATGTCAATTGTAATTAAAATACTAACAAATGGTAAAGAAGGAAAAGAATAACAGTTTGATGATAAAAGGGGGAAGCCCCATATTGTCATGGTAAAAGGGGAAGCCCATTAAGTGGGATGGTAGAATAGAAAAAATCTCGTGGGGGAGGGCAACAAGGGAAGGGAAGGCATGTGCGTTGGCGTGGGCACGCTTGGTAGACGTACGCCTACCGCTTCTCCCGTGCATGCACCGGGGCCTATTCCAAACGGCAATAGGAAACCCGGGTAGTACTAGTAACTAGGTGGGCCGTGCTCGTTTTTCAAAAAGGTTAGGGGGTATACAGAAAAGAAACAATACTAAAAGAGCGAAACTAGCAAAAAACATCGAGGGCCTTTATGTGAAAGAGAATAACAAACAACTACTAAATATATTGAAACATTGAGGATGTAACTGGAAATTACCGTGAACCAAACAAATCAACAAATATGAGAAAGTAGAGGTCTGTTTTTGCAAAATTGTCGGAGGAGAAAGGACACTCATTCGATCGTGCATACACGAATAAAACCATCAGCCTCCAAACCTAACCTGGTCTCCCTCAATCCCTTCCTCCTCTCCCGGTCGCCGCTACGCTCGACACATCTAGCGTTGGCGACACCCTAGCTCCTCCTCCCGGCGAAGCACGTCTTCCCCACCTCCCTGCTCCTCCACGAGTCCCCAAATCCATCCTCCCCCGTGGCATAACACCCAATCCTCTACCTGCACGCGGCGGCGCCTGTCATCTCCTGCACCGAGCCTCCACCTCCTGTCATCTCCTCGACCGGCGGCACCACTCGAACGTGGCCGCACCTCGTCACTCGCCTCCCGCATGCAACAGCGCTCCGTATGGTCCCTCCTCGGATCCGTTGAAGCAACCGTCGACAGGGCCCAAGAGGAGGCACGGATTTCAAGGCTCACGTCGGGCTTCCTTAGCCTCCCGTGAACGTGGCCCATGGCCTAGCTATAGGGTGGACGGCGCATAGGTGGCGACGTGGCCACCGCACCCGGCCGCCACACCCACAAGGAACGGCGAACGGCGTGGCACACGCTAGGGCCAGCGACGTCACCAAAACGTTGAGCGCGTACTGTTTCCTTCCCCTACCAGGAATAGACTATACTAGTATTGTAGTAGTAACTTTTCTTTTACTACCCACTGACCCACGGTGGACTGTAGAACTTGTCGCGGTTGCTGCTAGACAAACAAAACAACAGCGGTGCAGTGGAGAGAGAGAACGGTGAAAGGCTGCCGTCGGTCCAAAGCCTGCACTGCCGCCGGCCAGATATTGACCTCTACTGTACTCTACTTCTGCAGTGCTGTGCGTAGTAGGAGTAGCTCCCTCCTGCACTGCCGTTTGCTGTCCAGGTCCATTATTGCAGCAACGTTGGGTGCACGCCCGTCTCCGACCGCGAAGATTGCAAATGGCTCGTCTGTGCACTGCTTAATGGCGCCACGGCCGCGCAGTAAAAAAACACGTCATGGCCTGCCGCCTCCCTCGACCTCCCCCACAATATCCAAGCTTTGACCTGCAGCTGCTAGTGTACCTGCTACGGTTCAAGCATGAAAGAAATTGTTGGTTAATTAACCCGTGCAGCACAGGTAGCAATTTCATCTAAAAAAGTAGCACAAACTTATGCCGGATGTTCTTATAGTCATCATCATTAGGCATAATGTAAAAGCACATATACATTCAATAGTATCACATCATTCACTTATACCCCATAACACAATATGCCTCTTCGAAAAGCAAAAGGTTTCACATAACAAAACCAGTTGACAACGTGAAATCATCAACAATTTATTTCAGCCAAAGCATGCATGTAGATTATTGAAACATGGTTTATCCTTTTTTTCTATGGGATAGAAAAAGGAAATCTTTCTTCTTCAAGATAAAGACAACTAGTACTAGTACTCTTTTGAATGGAAACTGTACTAATACATACATAAAATTACATAATAGTACTACTTCTTATGCAAACACTATTTTGTACTAATTCCAATACAAATACTGTCCAGATTGAAATACAAAACGGTGGAAAATGCACAAATTATGTAATCAAAGACAGTATGGGTGTTTAATTATGAAAGGTGATCATGTACCTCATATATGTACTCAGGGCCTACAGGCTCAGCGCATGCACGGTTTTTGACCGGCGGATGCAAGAGAAGTACAGAACCACATATAAACAAGTCGTTCTGATATCCCTTTGTGATGTGCTGCATCATCCATCCATCCATCGTCTCTGTTCTGACCACCGTGTTATCACAATCAATGAGAAAATGCTTAGAAAACACATGAATTATCTGAACAAAATAAGGAAACTAAAAAAGAGTGGACCTTCTAGATTACAATTATATTCTTTTTGCTAAATAAAGAATAGAAAGACAACTTATTCATAAAATAGTCGGTATGTCATTTCAACAATGGCACTTTTTCATGAGGTTGAATGTGCTTTGATCATGAAAAAAAGGAGTCAAGTTTTTCCAATTTTCACTAAGTTTTGGTCCTACCTGCCACCACCAGTACTTCATCGAAAAGGACAAAAACTATCCAAAATTTGAACTTCTGTGCAAGTTTTGAAGAATTTCAGATACAATTTTTTTTCTGATGCAGTCCTATATACTGCCATCAGTTTTGCCCATGTCCACAGAATTCTGAAACATTTTACTATAAAATTCTGCCCGACACTAGGAAGATGAAAAACGCATTTCATTGCTGGAGAGTTCAATGTCACAAACCATTACCGTCATTGAGTATAGTAAGGGACTAGGTCAGATCTTTATCATCGTTCATGAGATCAAGATGTCTGCCCTTGACTTGGACTTGTTTTTTGATAGAGAAAAACAAAGTTTCGTTGCTGTCTTTTGACCTGGCTACAAGACAAAAGGACATTGCATTTATCTTGGGGGCTAGAAGTTTATGATCCTGTTCGTTTCCTGCCCTCTAAAATTTAACACTGTCACATCAAAGAGAATCTTACTATTTAAAAAATATTTCGATCAATTTAATGACAAAACCCTATTGACAGATTGATGCTAATTTTTGAGATGAATCTAATGAGCTTAATTAATTTATGTTTTGCTAAAGTGATGCTACAGTAACTGTCTTCTAATCATGACTTAATTAACCTTATTAGATTCGTCTCGTAAATTAGTCTAGGGGCCTGTAATTTATTTTATAATTAAACTTTATTTAGTGCCCCCTAAATAGTAAGATTCTTTTTGATGTACAACTATAAAGTTAATACCCCAGGAAACGAACACACCCTATGTTTCAGTTCTTTTTGTTGAAGAAACTAGTTTTGCTTTATCTCTACCTATGTTTTAGTGGTGTGGCTGCTTGATGCTTAGCATACTGAACACGGTCAGAGCTGTTTATAAGGACCAGTCCTTAATCTACTACTAGCAGATACATTTTCTTTCCATTTTGTGATAGTGGCTGTGTTGTTGTCATGTACAAAAATAGTCAGGCCTCCTTTGGAATACAGGATTTCAAAAACATAGGAATAGGAAAAACGCAGGATTGGAGATGGCTATCAATTGTGATCCTACAGGAAATAAAAACGCAGGAACGCTTCCTACAGAGCCTTTGGATACAGCGCAGGAAAAACACAGGAATTAGAGGAGAGAGAGTGACTCAAAGGAATTTTACATGAGGTCCAACCTCATGTTAGAAATCCTCCAAAATTTACATGGAGGAAGCTATCCTATAGGAATTTCATAGGAATTTTGAGGTCCAAATCCTATGTTCCAAAGGGTTCTATAGGAATTTTTCCTGTAGGATTCAATTCCTATAAAATTCCTTTGTTTTTCCTTTGTTCCAAAGGAGGCCTCAAGAGAGAAGAATACATATATATCCCTCATTTTATATTACCTCATCAATTCTCTACCTACTCACCTATCCATCACATTTTATCATGTAAGAATACATATAGGAATAGAGAGAGTGGTACTACTACTGTACACCTCTCTGGCCAGTTGACAGAGTCCATCAACAGAACTTCCGTGTGGACTAGCTGGGGTCGACTGGTACAAGGTGATCGCCAAAAGAAAGATACAGGCAGTGCTCCCCTTGCCGGTAGTTTGTGGCCAGACAATGATGGACTCGTGTGCAAAGGCAGAGGCGCAACGTTTGTGGTGGAGTTAATGGCGCGCTCACTTCAATAAAGGTGAACACCCCCAATCCTAGCATGCACACGTACAGGAGATTGAATGCACAGACGTTGGACGCCTTGACAGGCCAGGAACCGACTGGCATGGCTGAAAAAGATTCGTTGCAGCGATTGTGGCACCACCAATCCTCTCTCTCTCTCTCTGCGCCTGCAGCCCTGCACTGCGATACATGCAGCTACGGCCTACCGTCCTACGGTCAGCTACGCGCATGGCGGAGGTGGAAAGGCTGCAATGGACACGAACAGCTGTTCAGATTTGTGATCCTTACTCTGTGTTTAGTCTAGCTAGTCTAGTGTACCCATATTTTAGAAAATAATAAGAAATCACAAGCTTAGAGAGAGAGAGAGCAAGGGCAAGACCGCAAGACCAAACGTATGCAGCTTGGCAAAGAGGTACAATGATGATTCTAAATTTAAATGAAACCATATGTAAACCTCATAATGAATGCAAGGTCATTTGCTTGAGCTATGCCACTTTATTTACATTGATATCTCGTTAATGTACCATACCATGTTAAAGGAATTGTAGATATTGTTGTATATCTCCTTGTATTCCGGGATTGTTTCCCTTGTAACCTGTACATCATCTATAAATGAAAACCGAAGGCCGCCGCATGGAGTGAGCCGTGCTTTCCAATCCACTTCCACTTTACATGGTATCCGACGGGTCCTTTCCTTAGACCTCTTCCGCCGCCACCCCTTCCTCCTAAACCCTAGCAAGCCAGCGCCGCCGCCGCCATGGCCGGAACCGCTGCTTCCTCGTCCTCGTCCGTCAGCGAGTCGTCGACTAGTCCCTCCCTCTCCTCCGGCTCCTCGGCTGCCTTCAGCGCCGCCTCTACCCTTGCCTTAGTCACCGTCGCCTCTCCGGCCTCGGCGGCTCTGTCCGTGGCCTCGATCAAGTCTCACGTACCGGTGTTGCTCAGCTTCAAGACCGGCAACTACTCTCGGTGGTCGACCTACTTCCGTGCTGCATGTGGGAAATTCGAGCTCCTTCATCACATCGATGGCACGCCGCCACGCAGCGACGATCCTGCCTGGCTGCAAGCGGACTGCACTGTCCGGACATGGCTCTTCACCTCCGTCGCCGAGGACGTCCCGGATGTCTCCGTCGAGCCCGATCGGACCGCTGGTCAGCTCTGGTCCAGCATCGCCGAGAACTTCACGGCCAACAGCGACTCCCGGGCCGTCTACCTCGGTCAAGAATTCCACTCCATGACGCAAGGCTCGTCCACCATCACCGAGTACTTCCAGCGCCTCAAGGTCACGGCCGATGCTCTCCGCGATGTCGGACATCCCGTGCGCGACAGCGATCTCGTCCTCAACGCTCTCCGCGGCTTGAATGACGATTTCCGTGGAGTCGCCGACATCATCGCCTTCACCACCCCGCTGCCGAACTTCGCCAGGGCTCGCAACTTGCTCCTCACCAAAGAGCAGTCGCGTATCACGGGACGCTCTCCCACTCCCGCTGCAGGCTCTGTCCTCCTCGCCTCCTCAACGGCTTCCGACGCTCCCCGTGCGCCGCCCAACACCAACAACCGCGGGCGTGGGCGTGGTCGCGGCCGCGGCAAGGGGCCGAGTCAGGGCTCCGGTGGCACCTCCAACTCCAACCGCACCTCCGGCCCTACCCTCTCGCAGGTCCTTGGGTCTGCATGACACCTTGGGGGCCGCTTCCGATGGTCGTCTCGCCTGGTTTCTCCATGGGCCAAGGCTCCTCCACTGCTGCTGGCCACGGTCATGGCCGCGGCCACTCTACGGCCGGAGTCCTTGGCTCTCGCCCGGCGCCGGCTCCAAGCACAAGCGTACACTACCCTTGCGCCGGTTCAGATGTCCTCATCGACTTCAGGCACACAGTGGGACACCTCGGCACTCATCGCCACCCTCAACGCCATGCAAAACCCCGAGTGGGTGATGGACTCTGGTGCAACATCACATATGGCCTCCGATGAAGGTATCTTGGACTCCTTGCAACCTGTCTCCTCTCCCATATCTGTTACAGTTGGTAATGGCTCCATCTTACCAGTTGTACGTATGGGACAGCACACCTTGCACACTCCTTCATCCAATTTTTCTCTCCGCAACATTCTCCTTGCTCCTTCCATTGTTAAAAATCTAATTTCGGTTCGTCGTTTTTCTATCGACAACTCTGTTTCTGTTGAATTTGACCCATTTGGCTTTTCTGTCAAGGACCTTCGAACTCGGAGAACGATACTTCGCTGCAATAGTGTTGGGGATCTATACACCTTTGGCGCTCGCACTCCCACCACTTCAGTTGCGCTCCTCTCCGCTGTTACTTCTTCAGAGATTTGGCACCGTCGTCTTGGCCATCCCGGGCGCAATGTTTTATCTTCCTTGCACAAGTCGGGTCTCATTTCATGTAATAAGTTTGGTAGTTTTATCTGCCATGCCTGTCAATTAGGCAAACATGTACGACTCCCATTTTCTCGGTCCTCTTCTGTTAGCTCATTGCCGTTCCAATTAGTACATTGTGATCTTTGGACATCGCCTATTGTTAGTCCTTCGGGCTACAAATATTATCTCATTATAGTGGATGATTTTTCGCATTACTTTTGGACTTTCCCACTCCGGCAAAAATCCGAGGTTCATGAGATGCTAGTTGCTTTTTCGGCTTATGTGCAAAACCAATTTCGCATTCCAATTGGCACTTTTCAATCAGACAATGGTCGCGAATTCATCAATCACGTCAATATTGATTTCTTTCGACAAAATGGCATTTTTCTTCGCCTCTCCTGCCCGCACACATCGCCACAAAACGGCAAGGCTGAGCGTGCCATACGCACTACTAATGACATTGTTCGCACCTTGTTATTTCAGGCCAATATGCCACCATCCTTTTGGGTTGAAGCTCTTGCCACAGCCACGTACCTCATTAACAGGCGCCCGGCTGCCCCCATAGGTTTCGCCACCCCCTTTGCTCGCCTATTTGGCGTCCCACCAGACCTCAGTAACCTTCGTGTGTTTGGTTGTCTCTGCTATCCAAACACAGCCGCCACAGCCGAGCACAAACTTGCTCCTCGCTCTGTAGCTTGCGTCTTCATTGGGTACCCACTTGATCACAAAGGCTTTCGTTGCTTCGATCCCTTGACACGTCGTGTGATCACTTCCCGTCATGTTGTCTTTGACGAGTCGATTTTCCCCTTTGCCGTGTCCTCATCTCCCAACCCACCGGCCTCCCTTGATTTTCTTGATGTTATATCTAATACGTCCATGAGGACAAGTTCTGTACGTTCTCCTGCAGGTCATGATGACGACATCCATGATCATCACGCCGATCTTGGTGCTGCTCCGGCTCTGGTTCGTGTGCAGACACTCCCTCACGGGCCTGCACCAACTCCGTCACTGACCGCTTCGACCGCGCAGCCATGCGCGGCCACGACGGCTGCCGCGCACCCTGGCTCGGCATCTCCCGTACAGCCACGTGCGGCCCCGGCACCGCCTCCGAGCCCCACGCCACGCGCGCCTCCGCCCGGACAGCGTGCTGCACCGGCACCGCGCGCCGCACCCGTGCGTGCCGCGTCTGCGCGCACCCATGCGGTGCCACACGCGGATGCACCTCGTGCCTCGGCGCCTGGCCCTTCGACGCGCACCGGTGCTGCGTCTCGCGCGCGCGCGCCACCGGCACCCCCACCGCTGCCTGACCATTCTATGGTCACACGCGGCAAAGCTGGGATCATCAAGCCTGTGGACCGCCTCAACCTCAACGTCAGTCACTCTCCGGTGTCTCCCGTCCCTGCAACTTACCGGGCAGCTCTCGCTGATCCAAATTGGCGACAGGCCATGCAGGACGAGTTCGATGCTCTTATGGGAAATTCAACATGGCAGCTTGTACCCAAGCCAGCGGGCTCCAATGTTGTCACGGGCAAGTGGATTTTCAAGCACAAATATCACTCCGATGGCTCCTTGGCTCGCTACAAGGCTCGATGGGTGGTTCGTGGATACTCACAACGTCCTGGTATTGATTTTGATGAGACATTCAGTCCTGTTGTCAAGCCGGCCACCATTCGCACTGTGCTGAGTATTGCAGTTTCTCGCTCTTGGCCTATTCATCAACTTGACGTCAAGAATGCATTCCTCCATGGGAACATCTGTGAGACTGTCTACTGTCAGCAGCCATCAGGTTTCGTGGACTCTAATCATCCAGATCATGTATGTCGCCTGCTGAAGTCGCTCTATGGTCTCAAACAAGCCCCTCGTGCGTGATATCAGCGTTTTGCCTCTCACATTCGCACTTTGGGGTTTGTTTCATCACCATCCGATGCTTCTTTGTTCGTATTCTCCAAGGGTGCATTTTTGGCGTATATCCTACTTTATGTTGATGATATTATTCTCACAGCCTCCACACAGGACCTTCTCCAGGACATTATCCGCAAGCTCCATGCAGAGTTCTCTATGACTGATCTTGGCAACCTTCATTTCTTCTTGGGAATTGATGTTCGCCGTTCTGATGATGGTCTTCACCTCTCCCAGCGTCAATATGCTGTTGACCTGCTACAGCGTGCTGGCATGTCTGAGTGCCATGCCACTGCTACTCCCGTGGACACGAAGGCGAAGCTCTCCGGCACCGAGGGCCAGCCAGTTGCCGATCCTTCTGAGTACCGCAGTCTTGCCGGCGCTCTTCAGTACCTCACCTTGACACGACCCGACATCGCATATGCGGTTCAGCAGGTCTGTCTCTTCATGCATGATCCTAGAGAACCCCATCTCAATTTGATTAAACGCGTTTTGCGCTACATCAAAGGCACTCTGGATCTCGGTCTCCATATCTCTGCAGCATCGCCCCTGACATCACTCACAGCATATTCCGACGCTGATTGGGCCGGTTGTCCTGACTCTCGTCGATCTACCTCTGGCTACTGCATATATTTTGGTGATAATCTGGTCTCCTGGTCTTCAAAGCGGCAAACTACTGTTTCTCGCTCTAGCGCCGAGGCTGAGTATCGCGCTGTGGCACATGCAGTTGCTGAGTGTTGCTGGTTCCGTCAGCTATTGCAGGATCTTCATCACCCTCTACATAGCGCCACCGTCGTTTATTGCGACAATGTGAGCGCCGTCTATATGGCTTCGAACCCTGTTCATCATCGCCGCACCAAGCACATTGAGATTGATATTCATTTTGTGCGTGAGAAGGTATCTATTGGACAGGTTCGTGTCTTGCATGTCCCCTCCGGTCATCAGTTTGCCGATATTATGACCAAAGGGCTCCCGATACAGCTTTTTCAGGATTTTCGTTCCAGTCTTTGCATTCAGGAGCCCCATGCTACGACTGCGGGGGTGTTAAAGGAATTGTAGATATTGTTGTATATCTCCTTGTATTCCGGGATTGTTTCCCTTGTAACCTGTACATCATCTATAAATGAAAACCGAAGGCCGCCGCATGGAGTGAGCCGTGCTTTCCAATCCACTTCCACTTTAC